>JAVTVY010003835.1:0-38724 GCA_036873755.1 Hanleya hanleyi | reverse complement strand
AAACAGTTGTTTGCGCATTCTGATCGCATTAACCAGGGCCTCGGTGGGTGGTAGCCCCATAGCCTCTTCCAAGTGACGTTTTGTCTTCATGATGGACCTGTGCGTGGGGTCGCCTTTCATTTCGAGCGGTAGTAAGGTATACTGTTCATAGATTGTCATTGCCGTTTTCCTGATGCGGGGGCGCATTTGGGTGTACGCCTGTTGTAAATTACCCTCTCCGGCGTCCTCGATAGCGGCGGCGTAAGTATTGATAGCTGCTGTCACAATACGATCCCAGAAGGTAGGTTCTGCCTCACTTTCCACGGACGTAGGCTCACTATCCGAGGTCAAGCTCTCCGTATCACTAGATAGACTCTCAGCAATCTCTGTTTCGGTATCAGTCGATACACTCTCATCAGTCTCTGTATCAGCATTCGCCTCAACGGACTCCTCAGAGTCTTCAATCCCATGTAGGTTTTTCTGGTGTCGTATCATATCGTAATGTCTGGTGAACGTGCGTTCGCACTCAGAGCAAGTATAAGCCATGTTGACGGTTGAACTTCGACTGCGCGTGCTTTTGGAAATACGCTTGCTTTTATCGACAGTAACGCCCGTCAACGCTTAGCTTAACGCCTCAACGCCCTGGTGAACTAGCTCAGAAGCCCTGATTTTCATGGAATTGCCGCCGATACGTCGAAATGCAGAGACGCGCGTCAACGCCCGTCGTTACGCCTTAACGCCCGTCTCAACGCCCGTCGTTACGCCTTAACGCCCGTTTCAACGCTTTAACGAGCGATAAAGGGCTTTTGAAGGCCGATTAACCTTTGAACTCTGAGTGCACTTTCGGTCACGTGACCGGAATTGACCTTTGACCAGGTGATCGGAAGTGACCAATCCGGATGTACCCGGATGTAAAAATCCACAAATATAAAAGTGCCCGGATGTTCAATTCACTTCGCCCAATGGAAAATCTCCTCGCTCCTCGTGCAAAGATCACACGCGGCCAAGGGTACACCTTCATGGCAGGTCAGGCATCGCTGGCGATGGTAGCGGAGATCTCGGGGCTCTCCCCTGGTTGAGCTGTAACCCACACTGAAGAAATCATCTATCATTTCCATAGTTATGGGCGGGTATCTTTTGATAACTCGTTTGGGGATTCGAGTGGGGACCGGCTCCTTTTCGTCAATCTCCAACGATTGCTCGTCTGCCTTGGAATTGACTGGCTTTTCCATTTGATCGGTTCCGGTACAGGTTGTGATAAATGTACATCTAACATGCGTGTTTCCGTATTTATAGTTAGACGGGAGGTGACCGTCCTAGCGCCCAATCAGAAGCCATCATTTCAGAATACCACCACACACCACCACCACCACCACCGGGCGTTGAAACGGGCGTTAAGGCGTAACGACGGGCGTTGAGACGGGCGTTAAGGCGTAACGACGGGCGTTGACGCGCGTCTCTGCATTTCGACGTATCGGCGGCAATTCCATGAAAATCAGTGCTTCTGAGCTAGTTCACCAGGGCGTTGAGGCGTTAAGCTAAGCGTTGACGGGCGTTACTGTCGATAAAAGCAAGCGTATTTCCAAAAGCACGCGCAGTCGAAGTTCAACCGTCAACATGGCTTATACTTGCTCTGAGTGCGAACGCACGTTCACCAGACATTACGATATGATGCGACACCAGAAAAATATACATGGGATTGAAGACTCCGAGGAGTCCGTTGAGGCGGATGCTGATACAGAGACTGCTGAGAGTGTATCGACTGATACCGAAACAGAGATTGCTGAGAGTCTATCTAGTGATACGGAGAGCTTGACCTCGGATAGTGAGCCTACGTCCGTGGAAAATGAGGCAGAACCTACCTTCTGGGATCGTATTGTGACAGCAGCTATCAATACTTACGCTGCAGCGATCGAGGACGCCGGAGAGGATAATTTACAACAGGCGTACACCCAAATGCGCCCGCGCATCAGGAAAACAGCCATGACAATCTATGAACAGTATACCTTACTACCGCTCGAAATGAAAGGCGATCCCACGCACAGGTCCATCATGAAGACCAAGCGTCACTTGGAAGAGGCTATGGGGCTACCACCCACCGAGGCCCTGGTAAATGCGATCAGAATGCGCAAACAACTGTTTCACGACATGCTGCCCGAAGAATATCCAGGCCTGCCCGACGACGCTTAGGTCAAACCGAGCAAAGATGACACTTTCTGAAATGGCCGCTTTTGATTGGACAAGAATACGTCTAACGGACAGGAACGATTAGGACAGATGTAAATGGTGGCTTCTGATTGGGGAAGAGTCTCTTTTGAGTTGTAAACATACCCAACGCGGCTCCCCCAGCGTGGGTATGATGTAACATTGGGGAAAATAAATTATATGAAAAAAAAAAATTGTTGTTGTCTCAAGTGTCATCCTTGTTGTTGTTCTCTCTCCGGTCTATATCATGGCGTCAAGGCGTTATGTCAGAGCGTTAAGGCGTAACTACGAGCGTTGACGGGCGTCACTGCATTTCGAAGAATTAGTGACAATTCCATGGATTATCTAGAAAATCAGAACTTCTGAGCTATTTCACCAGGGCGTTGAAGCGTTAAGCTCGGCGTTGGCGGTCGTTGCTACAAGTACGCTCTTGATAGTGGTTTTCCCATAGTTTAGGGGGTAAAGTCCGTGTTCCGTTTTTTATATTTTTTTTCTGGAGAAACTTTTACATGCACCCACCCATGCACCCAGGCCCCGATAAGCCAGGGGACCGATATTAGCCCTTTGGGATAGGGTTGATAGGAGTTTTTCCCTAGTTTAGCGGTAAAGTCCGTGTTCCGCTTTTTATATTTTTTCTGGAGAAACTTTTACATACACCCACTCCCCCACTCTCTCAGCAGGCCCCAGTGGAATGTGAAATTTCCTCAGCTCATCGAACCATTTTACCCCACCACGTAGAACAACACGAATTACATAGACAGTCAAATGATATACCGCTATAGGAAAGGCCGAATTGGCCTAACCATAGTATGTATGATAGGAAACGGAAAGAGGCCTAGTTTTGCAAATTTAACATAATCGGAGTTTATTCGAGAAGTTTTATGAATACTAAAGTTAAAAAAAAAACATTATAGAAACCCGACACTATGTAGGCCTACAGTCATACGCAGACAAGCTGATGTCGATGGACAAAGACCCATAACAGCGACCTAATCGATATATAAGAAACAAGATTTGTTCTTTGTACAAAGATTCATTTAGTAAATTGATTTTTTGGTCGCTCGTGGCGACACAACATATCATATGTACATTTGTAACTCTATACGCCATGTAGAAAAGAAGGGGACAATCCTGTTATTCAGCTTAGTCGTATACATATCATTTCATCGTCGAATGAAACCAGAACATTGTACATGTAATACGATTTGATCAGCATAACTTACGGACAATTCGTATACAAATATATTTCTTTTTTTTCGCATAATATTACATATTTATTTCTGATTATCACGAAAATAACTTTTGCCAGATTATTTTCTTTTCACTTACCGTTTGTACTTTCAAGTCTGCGAGAGGCGTTGGTTTACTCGTTCGTCAATCCCTGTTTCTTTCACGGACATAATGATATCGTTCGATATGCGGGATCTCGGGTATGGTAAATCACGTTTTAAAGAAGTCGGAAAACAAAACTCTCAACTTTTTGGGAACGAATACTAATCGTGTAACAAGACAGTATGTATACACAAGTAATTTTAACAGCGAATACACGTGCACACATTCTACGCTTCGGTGAACTATAATAAAGGTAGTTTGTCAAATGAACAAATTGTGTACACTGCATACACAAAGTCTTTACTATAAAAGTTATATGTCCGAGATATCAGTTATTCCTCTCCTATTTCCTACATATGCGTAGACTAATTCTGACAAACATGTATCATCGATATTATAAAACAGTTGGGAGGTTATGGAGACATGTGAAGACCTGCTCTTAATTTACATAATGTATGCGCTAATATAGTGTATTATTGGATCTTGATAATATTCTTTCAAAACACATATCAGTATCTGCATCTTTAACATATTGCTTTTTGCCGATTTGACATTCCAACTGTTTGTACAGATTTTTACAGATTTTTGCTTTTAACAAATCGACGCACACAAACTCGAGTTAATTCGGACCGCGTAGTTGAAACGAAGGTATGATGCTATTGTCTCCCTACCTTTTCCCACGTGTGGCGGAACAACGGAGCACCTGCGTTACCCTTAGTGACCACGAGAAGTCGAATTCATCGGTCAAAGATGGTTGACCCCTATTGTATGTGATGGCGTGAGAAAACCGCTTTAGCTTTATTAGGATAGCTATAAATACGCGTGTTCGCGAACTACCAGTATATTACAATTCTTGACGAGGAACAAGGTTGAATTCACGATGGCCGCCTTCAACTTAAATGACGAGTGAGTTGTTTTGTGTTTTTTTTTTCGAATATAACCGTCTTTCTGCATGTATATAAATTGTAAATTATATAAACACCGGAATGAAATGACCTGTGTTTTTATTTCGATCGACTGCAGGTTATACCACGGTTTCATACACTTAGGATAAGAACAGCGGCTTAATGTAATGTCGTACAGCAAGTATTTCTACGATATATTTGTCAAACATACTCTTTTTTCAGTCAATACGGTTCCGACTCCGGATACAACATGCCCGATACTCCCACGAGTTACTCGTCGCCGCCATCATCCGAAATTTCGTACAGCTTGTTCGACGATGTACAAGGGTATGTACAGCCGTCGCCCTATAAGTGCTTCCTAAGGCTCTACATCAAAAAGACCTGTTTCATTAATTATATTATCATAACAGATATATAAAAAAATAATTGGAGTTATTTAAAAGATGAAAGTGGTCATCAGTTTTCAACGATGCCGACAAGATCAATGGATATTGTGTTTATCATATCGTAATTCAGTGTTCGTAGAGTGTAGCACATTGCCGTGAACTCTCGAGACCTAGTTAATTTATGACTAAATGATCGTAGTAAGTAAGTAAGTTTATTTTCCTAAGCTACATGGCTTATTGGTATAACCTAGAGTCATATACAGCGGCGAGTGGGCTACTATTGTTTCACCGGTCTCTGATTTTCGTACATTTTTCTAAATATTTACCTATATTTAAGTATACGCCACTTAACATATGTCACTCAGTTTCCGCCTAATCATTTAGCGATTATCTTGTATTTACAGAATGAACGATCCCGTTGACGAGGACCCCGTCCTAATTGTCATCTCGGATGACGAGGATGATGTCATCGTCATAGAAGGCGATGGAAGCGGTGTCATCATGTGTAACGACGTCTCGTCCTCAACCACCCAGCGAGTTGAAGATACCACCAAAATTAACACGGCGACATTTGTGAGTAACCATCATTCGTGTGAATAAGGGAAATGATAATTTATGTTGGAGGGAGGGGAGTATATGCTCTAATCACGACCGTAAGCGATCTTTTACCGGGGGTCAGTTTGAGTTCGATCGGAAGTCCATTGGTTCAGTTTTTTGAAGAACAGGTGTCATTTAACTATGGAGTAAATTCGTTCTACTATACTACGCTCAACAAGATTTGTCATGCGCACCGTATTAGATTATTTAATAGAAATTCCTTTTTGTTTTTCCTCAGAGACGAGATGAGACTACGGATAATAGAATTGGAAAACAGGGACCGGACGCAGAGAGAGTACATATCGTATCTAGAAGAAACGCTGTGGAGGGAAAACAAAAACAGACAATAGAATAAACGTGAAATAACTCGAAGTGAAGATGTGTGTTTGGGGGAGGGGGGATTGGGGTGAATTTAAAAAATAAAAATGTATATATCGTTTACTCTAATACACGTTGTTGACTTAGTTTTTATCAACCGTTCACCAGGATGAAAGACACGCTATGATTCGGGCGTTAGATGTTTTGAGAAGAAACCGCTTTCATATTTTCTCAAAGGAACTAACGACTGATAATGCGAACTTACCCTCATCCACTGTTTTCTCGTCGTCCATGGTATGCGGACTGGAAATACCGATCGCCCAATTAAGTAAAAGACGCACCTTCGTGCACCAGAGGCTTGTGACAAACGAACGCTCTCCTTTTATCCTAGTCGCCGTCAATGAGTCACGTGATGTATCTATTTATAGATAACAAAGGGATTGCTAAAAATAGACGTGACTGCTAAATATAGACGTCACTCGACCCAGTAACCCGATCACGACCCCTTAATGGTCGACGCGACCCAGGTCATGACGACCCAAAACCCTAATTATGTAACACTATTACGTCATACCGCCCAATTAGGTCGATTTCTTACGTCATTCGACCTATTTCGATTGACCTCGACCTACTTTCACGTGACCTCGACCTACTTTCGCGTGACCTCGACCTACTTTCACGTGACCTCGACCTACTTTCGCGTGACCTTGACCTACTTTCGAGTGACCTCGACCCAGTGACGTCATACGATGACGTCAAACGCGTCATACGTGACCTAGATAAGGACATCAGGGCCCGTCTACTACTAATGCACAATTATATATTTAATTTCAAGTTAGGCACAAGTGGCACCAGGCACGAATGTATGTGGCTAAAACGCAATCACAAGTGACATCCTGTGACAAGGTATATGAAGGGCCGTTCGCGCCATAAATGCATCCTTTAAACGTTTTAACTTCTTAAACGTTTAAAAATTGTAAAACTTTAAAAAGTTTAAACGTTTAAACGATGTTATGAACTGACATTTTCCTGTTAACTAGAGCCTATGGGCTTTAATGAGATCTGGTAGTTGGGTTATCGGGGGATAAGTTTGTAATGAAATAAACGCACAATTATATATTTAATTTCAAGTTAGGCACAGGTGGCACCAGGCGCATGTATATGGCTAAAACGCAATCGCAAGTTACAACCTGTGACAAGGTATATGAAGGGCCGTTCGCGTCATAAACGCATCCTTTAAACGTTTTAACTTCTTAAATGTTTAAAAATTGTAAAGCTTTAGAAAGTTTAAACGTTTAAACTTGAACCAACCAATCAAATGTTATGAACTGACACTTTCCTGTTAAAAAGCAAACGTTTCCAGTTGTAAATTCGCGACTTTAGACGTTTCCTGTCAAAAGACAAACGTTTCCGGTAGTAAAATCCGGGTCTTTTAAAGGTTTCCGGTTAAAAGGATAACGTTTCCGGTTGTGATCGTCCAATCAGATTTTTTATTTGGGCCACGTGTATTCCAACATCTACACCAACACGTGCAAATCTCCACTGGCAAACGTTTCCGGTATGTAGTGTATTTTAATCAATGAAAGCCGTTCTTACAAATTAGGTTTTGGAGAATATCTTTCGCACCGGGACAATTTGCACAGGACGGTGGGCATGAGGAATACAATATGCGCGAATATTTGTAAGGGTTATTTTGATTGGTTCAAACATACTACATCGCATTTTGCCACTGGACACGTGTTGATATTGAGGTTTGAACATACGCGGCAGCAATAAAAAAATCTGACTGGACGATCACAACCGGTAACGATTTGCCTTAAACCGGAAACGTTTAATAGTCTCGAATATTACTACTGGAAACGTTTGCCTTTTGACAGGAAACGTCCAAAGTATTGGACGTTACGACAGCAAACGTTTGCTTTTGGACAGGAAAGGTCTTCCAATGTCAATTCATGACATTTGATTGGTTGGTGCAAGTTAAACGTTTAAATTTATTAAACGTTTGGATTTATGGCGCGAACGGCCCTTCTTAAAAGGTACCGACATAATGAAGTTGAACATACCAAAGAAAGGCAGTCCTAGGATAAAAGTAACATCGAAAATGGAAGCCGAAATATAGAATATTATATCACAATGACTTCCATTTTCGGAGTTACTTTTATCCTAGTTTATGTGAAATTGATCTGTGGGAACAATGAATGGTAGTCCTATAATGAGGCAAGTTGCACACGTTACGCTAACCATGTGTTACCCAATAAATTCCGTCCAATAAGACACTACAGTAGGTGCTCATCCAACCTTGACTCAACCAAAATAGCTGAATTGTGCTCTTTATCTTGATACATAATTCCTCCAATGTCAGTTCGGGATTCCAGATGAACACCATGACCACCATGTTAATTTAACCAGCACAAAGAAAGCAAAAGGATACCTTCTTTAACACGGTATTGTAGGTGTTGCGTTGAAACTGCAAACTGACCTGTTGAGAATTCGATGGAAAAAGGGGCCAGTGCAATGAAGTCTAGGCCTAAATACCCACAGGGG
Organism: Hanleya hanleyi; assembly: GCA_036873755.1. Classification (NCBI taxonomy): domain Eukaryota; kingdom Metazoa; phylum Mollusca; class Polyplacophora; order Lepidopleurida; family Hanleyidae; genus Hanleya; species Hanleya hanleyi. The sequence continues at coordinate 30,458 of JAVTVY010003835.1, read as the reverse complement.
ATTAAGGTCAGTTTGTATACATGTACCTATAGGGGTGAATAAGAGAGATTATACCTAGGGATAGGGATTGATTTAGTGTTAAGAGTGAGAAGGGCTGGACATCAAGGTTGATGATGGTTATGTCACAAGTTAGGATAACACAAGACATGTATCCCACAGGTTGACTGGTGGAGTACAAGATAGGAAAAGATTACAAGATATGTTACAGCTTGCTCTTGTGAGAAAAGCAAACAGTGGCCTGCGAAGGTGATTAGGAGACAATGGTGGCCAGTTTGGCTGCTATGGTAGAGCATCTCTCACATATACACCTAACCAGCTAAACTGTATAATTTTCTCAGCAGAGTCCAAGCTTCGGTAAAGTGACGATACCAGTCTGCCATACTTTAGAGCGTATTAATCTCATATTTTGTGGGAAAACAACGAACAGAGTAATATTTAATGCAGATAAGGGATCAACATATGCCAATTGACAATTGACTATTAGTGACTAAATATAGAAATACAAAAACCTTTCAACCACTAAGGATCCCCAAAACTCATCTCTGTGGAACTACTTTCATGCAGCGTAAGGCTATCCCGTGAGTCGGTTTGCACTTTTGTCCATTTCCCCGTGCAGCATTCTAAAGAGCCTCTGGCTAACGCCAGATCTAAAAAATATATCTACCCGTCAAAGTTGGGAAACTCAAAGCTTAATTTGAAAGCCCTTCAAAATATATTAGTAGTATATAAAACCGTTATAGACTCGCATTTTGCCGGGGGAGATAACTCTTACATCCGACAGGTGGCGCCACCAGCTCAAGAGACCAAAAACTACCTCCAACACAAGAGAGCTCCCCGCAAAGTTCATTATAGTTCCGGCTACCTTTGATCTCAAATTCTTCCGCGGTGATGCGGTTTGGCGGTGATGCGGTCTGCCTCCGTGGACAGAAAGTAGTCTCAAATATGTGGGTTTTCGTGAGAATGTTCGGCAATCTTCAGGGGCGGGAGGGTCCAGTAGTGGACTGATTGGATCGAGTGAGGTGTCAAAGTGAAGCGCTCAACCAGTACCATATGGAATGCATGTACTGACTTGTATGCCGTCCATTAATTTGTATCGGGGACTTGGGGTCCCTACGAAAGGATTTTGCAAGTCATGGGTGGGTGTATGTAAAATGAGGATTTGTCTCGAAAATATAAAAAGCGGAACACGGACTTTACCACTACAATAGAGGAAAACCCCTATCAACCCTATCCCAAAGGGCTAATATCGGTCCCCGGGCTTATCGAGGTCTGCCTATCAAGTCATGGATGGGTGCATGTAAAATCAGGATTTTCCCCGAAAACATAAAAAGCGGAACACGGACTTAACCCCTATCAACCCTATCCCAAATGGCGAATATCGGTCCCCTGGCTTATCGGGGCCTGCCTATTAAGTCCTTCGGGTGGGAGCATGTAAATGAGGTTTTGTCCCGAAAATATAAAAAGCGGAACACGGACTCTCAGCAATCTCACTTTCCTGGGATGTAGGCTGACTATCCGAGGTCAAGCTCTCCTTATCAGTAGATAGACTCTCATCAATTTCTCTATCGGCTTCTTGTGCCTCGGAGTTTTCAATCCCATGTATATTTTTCTCGTGTCGTAACGTCTGGTGAACGTGCGTTGGCACTCAGAGCAAGTATAAGCCATATTGACGGTTGAACGTCGGCTGTGCGTGTTTTGGCAATACACTTGCTTTTATAGACAGTAACGCCCGTCAACACCTAGCTTAACGCTCCAACGCCCTGGGGAACTAGCTCAGAAGCCCTGATTTTCATGGAATTGCCACTAATACATAGCAATGCAGTGACGCCCGTCAACGCCCATCGTTACATAACGCCCGTTTCAACACCCGTCAACACCCGTCGTTACGCCTTAACGCCCGTCTCAACGCCCTAGCTTTACGCCTTAACGCCCGTCTCAGCGCCTTAACGAGCGATAAAGGGGTTTTGGAGGCCGATTAACCTTTGAACTCTGAGTGCACTTTTGGTCACGTGAGCGGAAGTGACCTTTGACCACGTGACCGTAAGTGGCCTTCGACCCTGCGCTGCTCGGAAGTGACGTCTTCGTACGCAGGCGCACACACACACACATACCTGGTGCATCCTATACCCTATCGCCCGTACGGGCTAAAGGGTACACCAGGGTGCGGGTGCACCAGGTATGTGTGTGTGTGCGCCTGCGTACGATGACGTCACTTCCGAGCAGCGCAGGATCGAAGGCTACTTACGGTCACGTGGTCAAAGGTCACTTCCGGTCACGTGACCAAAAGTGCACTCAGAGTTCAAAGGTTAATCGGCCTCCAAAACCCCTTGATCGCTCGTTAAGGCGATGAGACGGGCGTTAAGGCGTAAAGATAGGGCGTTATGGTATTAAGACGGGCGTTGAGGCGTAACGACGGGTGTTGACGGGCGTTGAAACGGGCGTTAAGGCGTAACTATGGGCGTTGACGGGCGTCACTGCATTTCTATGTATTGGTGGCAATTCCATGAAAATCAGGGCTTCTGAGCTAGTTCCCCAGGGCGTTGGAACGTTAAGCTAGGCGTTGACGGGCGTTACTGTCTATAAAAGCAAGTGTATTGCCAAAACACGCACAGTCGACGTTCAACCGTCAATATGGCTTATACTTGCTCTGAGTGCCAACGCACGTTCACCAGACGTTACGATATGGTGCGACACGAGAAAATATACATCGGATTGAAGACTCCGAGGCACAAGAAGCCGATACAGAAATTGATGAGAGTTTATCCACTGATAAGGAGAGCTTGACTTCAGATAGTCAGCCTACATCCCAGGAAAGTGAGATTGCTGAGAGTCTATATACTGATACGGAGAGCTTGACCTCAGATAGTCAGCCTACATCCCAGGAAAGTGAGGCAGAACCTTCCTTCAGGGATCTTATTGTAACAGCAGCTATCAATACTCATGCTGCAGCGATCGAGGACGCCGGACAGGATAACTTACAACAGGCGTACACCCAAATGCGCCCCTACATCAGGAAAACAGCCTTGGTGATCTATGAACAGCATACCTTACTACCGCTCGAAATGAAAGGCGACCCACGCACAGGTCCATCATGAAGACCAAGCGTCACTTGGAAGAGGATATGGGGCTACCACCCACTGAGGGCCTGGAAAAGGCGATCAGGATGCGCAAACAACTCTTTCAGGAAATGCTGCCCGAACAATATCCAGGCCTGCCCGACGACGATTAGGTCACACCGAGCAAAGATGAAAGTTTCTGAAACGGCGACTTCTGATTGGACAAGAGAAGCCGAGAATACATCTAACGCAGTAACGGGCAAGAACGAATATGACTGATACAGCGCCAAATGGCGGCCTCTGATTGGACAAGAGTCTTCTTGAATTGTAAACATACCCAACGCGACTCCCCCAGCGTGGATATGATGTACTGGAGGGGAGAATAAACCATATGAAAAAAAACGTGTTGTTGTTGTTGTTCTCTCATCTCTCATCCTTGATGTTGTTTTTCTTTCATCTGTGTATATCATGGCGTCAAGGCGTTATGCTAGGGCGTTAAGGCGTAACGACGGGCGTTAAGGCGTAACGACGGAAGCTCGGAGCTCGGGGATGGAGAAGTCGGGAGCTCGGAGCTCGGGGATGAGGCAGGCGGGAGCTCGGAGCTCGGGGCCCCAAAACTGTTGCTTTCTATACTACTCCTAATCCCCACCCTACCTCTCTCAGCAGGCCCCGATAAGCCAGGGACCGATATTAGCCCTTTAGCTGAGGTTGATAGGAGTTTTTCCCTATTGTAGGGGTAAAGTCCGTGTTACGCTTTTGATATTTTCGGGACAAATTCTAAATTTACATACACCCACTCCACCACCCTACCACTCTCAGCAGGTCCCGATAAGCCAGGGACCGATATTAGCCCTTTTGGACAAGGTTGATAGGACTTTTCCCCTATTGTAGGGGTAAAGTCCGTGTTCCGCTTTTTATATTTTCGGGACAAATCCTCAATTTACATGCACCCACACCCCATCCTACCTTAGACTCGTACCTAGCCCTCAACTCACACGCACCGTTGGGGTCTAGTTAGCGGCAGGCATTTTGTATTCTCTGATTGGCTGAATTACCAGTCTAAATCTATACCGGTAAATAGACCAATGTCAATATGTGTTGTTGTTGTTCGTGTGTATCTAGTGACCAGTACTCGTCTATGGTGCGATAAAGGGCCTTGAGCGCTACGGCCACAATCCACCAAGTATTATATAGATCCTTTGTAAGATTTGATGAGCGATGAGCGATTATGGTAGGTTTCCTAAATAAAGCCCTCGCTTCTACGACTACCACGACGTCCAGCAAGACGGTACATCTTCGGAAAATTTATGACCTATTCCAAGGTTCTCAGCGTGACATGTTCATGATCAGGTGAGGGGATTTGCAGCATTTCTGTTCTTCATTCAATACATAGTACTGTTCATACGCCCTATATGTACTTTTGTTGCTAACATTATGCAAGTTTTGTTGTTAAAAAAATAAAACTGAACGTACTTGTAGGCCTACTCGTCTGAAGCAGCAGACATTATAAATTTAGTTGACCTAGATTCTATTGAAGATCAACCATTGAAACGCGGAAAACAACGAATTACGTCAATTATACAGTCTTCATGTTGTCTGATCGTACTAGTCGCTGATGATGCTAAACAATAATGATCTTGTGAAGAGCTGTGAACTTTGGATAGGCCTAGGTCATAAATTTTCTGAAGATGTACCATTTTGCCGACGTCCAAACAAGCATGGAGGGGCATTGTGGGTGGAGAATACCATGGGCCAACCACTGTGCAGTGCTGATTTAAAATGCCTGCCGATAACTAGTCTCCATAGAGCGATAGCGAATTGGAGCTGGGTACGAGTCTAATCCTACCTCTGTCGGCAGGCTTCGATAAGCCAGGGACCGATATTAGCCCTTTTGATAGGAGTTTTTCCTTATTGTAGGGGTAAAGTCCGTGTTCCGCTTTTTATATTTTCGGGACAAATCCTAAATTTACATGTACCCACACCCCATCCTACCTCTGTCGGCAGGCTTCGATAAGCCAGGGACCGATATTAGCCCTTTTGATAAGGGTTTTCCTCTATTGTAGGGGTAAAGTCCGTGTTCCGCTTTTTATATTTTCGGGACAAATCCTCATTTTACATGCTCCCAGTCGTATTTTAACTGTGTTTAATTTCCAGTGCCGCTTGTTTTGATTAAGCTATTTCCGAGATTCCGTTTCATGACCTTTTATGTTTTTGTAAAACATAAACAGTTATATAACTTCAATTTATATGGAATTAATATACAGAATCGTTATGTAATTGTACTTTGTAAACCCGAACATGATGTGCATGTTTGGAAAATGAGACAGATAGCCGAGCGGGAAGTCACAACTGTACTGAAGATTTGACGAGTCAGCTTGACCCTGTAAAAGGAGGTGTTCGCTTTAGATGGATATTTTTCCCTTCAGAGTCGCTCTCTGCTGCTCTATTGTCTCGCTCCGAGCCGGCCGGTAAATTGTGACGTAATGCTCAGGTATTCCCCAAGTCATTGTCAGACAGGCGAGGCCAGTCAAATGGGAAATTCTGGTTCATATTCTCATACGGTTACCATTGGCACATATTGGCACATGCATAATCAATTGGGAAAACCAGAGACTCTACAATTTATTGTAGAGTCTCTGGGAAAACAAGCGTCACCACTTGTTGAGGGTCATTTCCTTAATAAGGCCTTGATATAAGACAAGTTTAACCTTATAATTTTTCAATTCATAGTTACAACTTTCCGCTGCCCTAAGACGAAATTATATATGTGCAACAATTAATTTTTTGCTCTGCTGGATCGTCAGAATATTCAAATACTGACTGTGTGTGGAGTTGTTTGTGTGCAATTCTATTGACGAATTATAATAAAATAAGGGATTATGTGCCTTAGGGGTTCACTGTCTTTATTTCACTTTAAAGTCCAAAATGATGAAGATGGGAGAAAAAGGAAAAAATGAAGAAAATGTTTTGGGGGGGATTTGGGGATTCGAACCAAAATGTTGGTTTTCTTTTAATCTGTAGTCCGACACTGTAACCATTCGGCCAAGCAGCTGCTACAATTATCAAAATGAGGAATCATGTGCCGAACGGCGGTGAACCACACCCTTTCAGAGCATCTATAGCGTTTTGGCATATTTCAATATCATGAAAATATGACACCTTTAACCAAAACGATTCTTCAGTATCATTTTGGATCAAACCCACCGCATTTCGATATGTAAGACTCGTTTTGGTTAAAGGTGTCATATTTTATATATGAATGGAATTCCCTTCAAGCGTATCGCCAAAAATTGCAAAAAGAAACAAATGCTTATTTTCTAATACTCGCAATATTTTTTGGACAAATCTCTTCTCGGTGAAAATTGAGAATATGAAAATTCAGTTGTTTTCTCTCTCAAGCTAATAACTTTTAAAGTAAACGAGAGGAAATTATATTTTCGGTTTATAAACGCAACACACTATAAGGAAAAAAATACGGTCAAACCGAACACCTCTTTTCTGCTTTTCCGCGATGAAAAGCGCGCAAAAACTATTTTATTTCACATCACATCAATATTTATTAATTTAGCATAGAGTTTTTCCGGAGAAATTGCATAAATAAAAAATTCGGAAAATCTGACTGAAAAATCGACCAAAAAATGCCGTTTTTGAAAATGACGTCACTGTGACGTCATCAAGGTGGCCATCTTGGATTTTTCTGGTAGAGGTTGGTAGAGCTTTTCTGGTAGAGCTGGACCCAAGGGTATAGTGTGGTAAGTTTCAGCTCCCTAGCTCAAGGGGTAAGAAAAATAATTAGGGGGGGTCCATTTCGGACCCCCCCCCAGGCCACAACAGGTCCCAAAAAGCCCAGGCCAGATAGGGTTAACGAGGCTATCAAGTCTTCTAGAAATCTCGAAGCCGAAACTGGAATCTATCTGAAAGGGTTATATAGACACCATCACCCGAGTCAACAGACGACCTTGCGTCATAATATCTAAGATTGCGCACAAGCCCATGTCATCTTGAAGACCGAAAACTCTACAATATGTACAATATTTTCCCAGTGTTCAAAGAACTTGTCATTATACTTAGAATAATGTATAATTTGGCAAATATTACATGAAAATATGCCAGCTACATGTATCACCAGTTCAAAATATTGTTAAAAGATAGTGAAAAGAGATAGTGAAAAGTGAAAGTATACGAATCAGTAGCTGATTAGCTGAAGTCACGGATCTTTTTTTCTAAATAATATGCAAGTGGACCATTTCCACCACCCTCTTTTTAGAAGAATTTGGAATGGTTCCTATCGGGAATATGAGATATGGGGTTAAAAGATAACAAGCGGACTAATTATAATATTCCTAAGGGAATGATTGTCGTTCAAAATTGCGCCGAATATGTAGGGGTAAAAAGAAAGCCGAGATATGTCTATACAGTTTACGCTGTATGCCATACAGCGACCATACGATAGAGAAGCATATAGGATTTTAATTTATTAAGATTGGCTGTATGCTAGCTCTGTAGCAGACTTTAACATGAACGTGTAGACTACCACCAATTGTTGTGACAACGTTGTTACACTTTTGTTGTTAAAACGTTGTGATTATTACGTTCTGACAACCTAAATCTGTAGACCCAGTGGGGTTGTTACAACGCTGTTGATAAACTTGCAATAATAACGTTCCTACAACGTTGTGCCAATTTGTGATATTGCCTTCAACCCCGACAACTGCAAGATCCTGGAAGAAGTCGGTCTGAATATCAAACACATAGTTGTTTATTTCTATTTAAATTTTTTGTTCTCCTTCCTCAAAGGAGTATACCTGTACCAGGACGCTTTATTGAAGATATTTGGGAAGCAACTTCTTCGATTTTTTTTGGCAGGATAATAAAGCTTATATTCAGCATTTTCACAAATTCTCTAGAATGAGCCGTTATTCATACATCTTGTGTGTCAACATCGTTTTGGGATATGGAAGCTATGTTAACTGTGTATTGTCATGACCGTCCTGTAAACTCCAACGTGAACCCTCCAGAGATTAAAACTTATCAGGGAGATTATAAACCTCTTTATCGATATTTATATAAGACGATAGCCTGGAAAGCGGTGTCGTTGTGCACACTCCAGGTCATGGTAAGAATAGGTCTCAGCTCCTCAGACAGCTTGTCGTAAGAGGCAACTAACTGGGGCCCTCGTAGGGATCCCGGGTGTGAAAAGCAATAGGACTCCACCTGTGTGGTTTCCGGGTGTGAAAAGGAATAGGAACCAATGAAAGCGAGTGTTGAAAGCGACGTCAAATCATATTCAGTCACTCCACCCGCATACGAATAAAACCTCATTGCTGCTGTAATCCACACCGAGTTATCTCCTGTGGCAGTAGGCTTACATTTGCACGTTTATATAACGTCAATGCAACATTACAAGGCAACGTGTCGGGCGACGGGGTTCAGTCGCCACATTTAAGTGTAACGTTGTAGCAACGTGTATAACATGTACGTTGTGCCTGACCTAATCAAACTACAACCTGGTGACTGTTAAAGTGATCGTAAACCCTCAAGTAAAGTTTCCATCAAATGAAAGACCATTGCAGACAGTGTCGAAAAATATTTATTGTAATTTTTTACGATTTTATTACACAGAGTAAACTGCAAATAAAGCATGGTATTCTATGATAGTCTGTTGCAATCATATTTAGGTCCAGTGACGTCACACTGCCTTAATACATATATTTCAAACTGTGTATGCACTTTCCAATCCTTCATTCAAGCTTAAGGTGTGTATACTTTGAGTTTCAACACAGACTCACTGTTCCAATGTGCATGTTTCACCAAAATCGGGAAGAAGGTAACTCATAACTGTCAAGTCAATTTGAATCTTGCATTTAATTTACCAGATTTTGGTGAAACATGCACATTGGAACAGTGAGTCTGTGTTAAAACTCAAAGTGTACACACGTTAAGCTTGAATCAAGCATTGGAAAGTGCATACGCAGTTTGAAATATATGTATTAAGGCAGTGTGACGTCACTGGACCTAAATATGATTGCAACAGACCATCATAGAATACCATGTTTTAATTGCAGTTTACCCTGTGTAATAAAATCGTAACAAATTACAACAAATATTTTCCGACACTGTTCGCAATGGTCTTTCATTTGGTGGAAACTTTACTTGAGGATTTACGATCACTTTAAGAAGACGAAGTTTCCGTGACACAGAGATGGAACGCTCGGCGTGAAAATTATGGTTAAGACAAAAACGATTGGGAGATCAGAGTGACCGGCCGTTATCGCTAAGCCCCATCTTCCCTGGTCATTGTTCGTCTGACAAATCCTGCCCATTACAGAAGACAAATTCGTCAGGATTGAGATCAGTCGTTTATTAATAAACAGCCTTCCGAACGGTACGTCTTCCATGTAAGAGATCACGAAACGAATAATGGGGCCCCTCCCCCCAACAATACAAAAGGAAACAATTATAAGGGTAGTGAATAGGTCAGAGTTGAGCTTTCTTTTCCCTGTGAGACAGTTTGCAGCGACACTTTGACAAGGTATATTCTGGCGGGCGACAGATTGCTGCGACAGTTTGAAACCATTTACCGAGCGACAGTTTGCAGCGACACTTTGATCAGCTATATTCTGTGGGACAACAGATTCCTGTGACAGTTTGAAACTACTTTTCTTGGACGACAGATTGCTGCGACAGTTTGAATCTGTTTTTCCTCAGCGATAGCTTGCAGCGCCACTTTGGCAAGGTATATTCTCTCGGATGACAGATTGCTGCGACAGTTTGAAACCATTTACCGAGCGACAGTTTGCAGCGACACTTTGATCAGCTATATTCTGTGGGACAACAGATTCCTGTGACAGTTTGAAACTGCTTTTCTTGGACGACAGATTGCTGCGACAGTTTGAATCTGTTTTTCCTCAGCGATAGCTTGCAGCGCCACTTTGGCAAGGTATATTATCTCGGACGACAGATTGCTGCGACAGTTTGAAACTGTTTTTCCTGTGCGACAGATTGCAGCGACACATTGAAACCATTTTTCCTGAGCGACAGATTGCAGCGACACTTTGACAAGGTGTATTTCCTCAGGCGACAGTTTGCAGCGACACTTTTGGAAGGTATATTCTCTCGGATGACAGATTGCTGCGACAGTTTGAAACCATTTTTCCCGAGCGACAGTTTGCAGCGACACTTTGACCAGCTATATTCTGTGGGACGACAGATTGCTGCGACAGTTTGAAACTGTTTTTCTTGAACGACAGATTGCTGCGACAGTTTGAGACAAAGCGGTTGACCTGTCTATTTCATTCGGGGAAGAACTGGTGGGGTCATGTCTTTCAACCTCGACTGTGAAGTCAAAACAAACACGGCTATCAACATCAGAGATCAAAACAATCCAACAGGATGCAATATATGACATCTGCTATTCTCTCAGATGTGGGCGAGTGTCAAAGCAGTGTTAGGGAGGAATGTATGTGAGGTCGAGTGACAAAGCGGTGTTAGGGAGGAATGTATGTGAAGTCGAGTGTCAAAGCGGCGTTAGGGAGGAATGTATGTGAGGTCGTGTCAAAGCGGTGTTAGGGAGGAATGTACGTGAATTTGAGTGTCGAAGCGGTGTTAGGGAGGAATGTATGTGAAGTCGAGTGTCAAAGCAGTGTTAGGGAGGAAGGTATGTGAAGTCGAGTGTCAAAGCGGTTAGGGAGAAGTATACGTGAAGTCGAATGTCAAATGTATGTTTAGTTCAATGTCAAAGTGGTGTTAGGGAGGATTGTATGTTAAGTCGAGTGTCAACCAGTGTTAGGCAGGAATGTATGTGAAGTAGAGTGTCAAACGGTGTTAGGGAGGAATGTACATGGAGTCGAGAAGTTGAGTGTCAAAGCAGTGTTAGGGAGGAATGTACATGAAGTCGTGTCAAAGCGGTGTTAGGGAGGAATGTATGTGAAATCGACTGTCAAAGCGGTCTTAGGGAGGAATGTATGTGAGGTCGAGTGTCAAAGCAGTGTTACGGAAGAATGTATGTGAAGTCAAGTGTCAAAGCGGTGTTAGGGAGGAATGTACGTGAGGTCGTGTGTCAAAGCGGTGTTAGGGAGGAATGTATGTGAAGACGAGTGTCAAAGCGGTGTTGGGGAGGAATGTATGTGAGGTTGAGTGTCAAAGCGGTGTTAGGGAGGAATGTATGTGACGTCGAGTGTCAAAGCGGTGTTAGGGAGGAATGTACAGGCCTCGAAATTTCAAAAATTTGCGTAACCCAAAAATAGTTCTGGGTCACGATGTTCACGTAACCTATTGTTCGGTTACGTAGGACTAGGTTGCGTAACCCATTGGTTACGTAAACAGGTTAGTCAATTTTTTTTTCTGAAAATGAAGAAAATGTGTATTATATATTATTATATATATATTATTACAATAAAATACAAAATTGTTTTGAGAGTCCTTGAAACAGCAGCTGACGGCAATATTCTTAAACTGCGATGTAACATGTGCAACTTATTCGTCAGAAATTCCGCAAGAAGCACCCAGGCATGGAATAAAAGGGACGGTGTTGAAAAAAATAAAATGTGAAATGTGTAGAAAGTAAAACAAAAGCAGACAAAACTGTGAAATGACCACTTCTGGAATGTTTTTATGTTCACAGAGTCAATTTTCGCTTTTGAGCCGTTTTGCATATCGAATCTGCGGTCCGGAGGATCCGGAGATGAGAAATTACTGCATTCACACTGATTTCCCTCCACTTCCGTGTGCGTGCTGTCTCGCGCTGTAGAATTTGATTGGATGAATTCAGGCTTTGTATGTTGGGAGTTGTGTCCCCTTGATATCGCATGCTTCCGTTTTTTTGCGCCATCAGAATGTCAGTTTTTTCCGTTTCGAACCTCCGTGTTTTTATTTCTTTCTGATGCAAAATCATACGTTCATGATACTAATTCCATAATAAAAACGTGTATAAACTCCGAAGCATGATTCGAAGATACCATAGAGGAGAAATATAGACCGGTAAGGCAACGATTGATGACTGTCACTGGGCCGGTCGCCCTGACATTTTTAATGGCACTCGTCATACCGTAGCGCAAGTCGATTTTTTACGTAACCGATTATTCGTTCTGCAGAATTTACAACCACGTAACCGACACGTAACCGATCGTTTCGGTTACGCCAAATTTCGAGGGCTGATGTACATGAAGTAGAGTGTCAAAGCGGTGTTAGGGAGGAATGTATGTCGGGTCGAGTGTCAAAGCGGCATTAGGACTTAGGGTTAGGTATGGTTCATAACTATCAGGTTTAGGGTCATTTCAGCTATAGAAGTCATATAATTTCTCCACCAAAGCGTAACTAGGGTAATGTCGAAGCTGGGCGTTCTGCATGAGTGTGCTTCAAGTTGACTTTCAAAGCACTCTTACGAAGGAATGTATCTGAAGTGCAGTGTCAAAGCGGTGTTAGGGAGGAACGGGTCGAGTGTCAAAGCGGTCATTAGTGTCAAAGCGGTGTTAGGGAGGTTAGGGTGTCAATGGTTCGTGTAGCTATCGGTTTAGGGTCATTTCAGCTATAGAAGTCATATAATTTCTCCACCAAAGCGTAACTAGGGTAATGTCGAAGCTGGGCGTTCTGCATGAGTGTGCTTCAAGTTGACTTTCAAAGCACTCTTACGAAGGAATGTATCTGAAGTGCAGTGTCAAAGCGGTGTTAGGGAGGAACGTACATGGAGTCGAGTGTCAAAGCGGTGTTAGGGAGGAATGTATGTCAAGTTGAGTGTCAAAGCGGTGTTAGGGAGGAATGTACATGAAGTCGAGTGTCAAAGCGGTGTTAGGGAGGAATGTATGTGAGGTCGACTGTCAAAGCGGTGTTAGGGAGGAATGTATGTGAGGTCGAGTGTCAAAGCATTGTTAGGGAGGAATGTATGTGAAGTCGAGTGTCAAAGCGGTGTTAGGGAGGAATGTATGTGAGGTCGAGTGTCAAAGCATTGTTAGGGAGGAATGTATGTGAAGTCGAGTGTCAAAGCGGTGTTAGGGAGGAATGTATGTGAGGTCGAGTATTAAAGCGGTGTTAGGGAGGAATGTACTTGAAGTCAAGTGTCAAAGCGGTTAGGGAGGAATGTACGTGAGGTCGTGTGTCAAAGCGGTGTTAGGGAGGAATGTACATGGAGTCGAGAAGTTGAGTGTCAAAGCAGTGTTAGGGAGGAATGTACATGAAGTAGAGTGTCAAAGCGGTGTTAGGGAGGAATGTATGGGAGGTCGACTGTCAAAGCGGTGTTAGGGAGGAATGTATGTGAGGTCGAGTGTCAAAGCCGTGTTAGGGAGGAATGTATGTGAAGTCGAGTGTCAAAGCAGTGTTAGGGAGTAGGGAGGAATGTACATGGAGTCGAGTGTCGAAGCGGTGTTAGGGAGGAATGTATGTGAAGTTGAGTGTCAAAGCAGTGTTAGGGAGGAATGTACATGAAGTCGAGTGTCAAAGCGGTGTTAGGGAGGAATGTATGTGAGGTCGACTGTCAAAGCGGTGTTAGGGAGGAATGTATGTGAGGTCGAGTGTCGAAGCCGTGTTAGGGAGGAATGTATGTGAAGTCGAGTGTCAAAGCGGTGTTAGGCAGGAACGTATGTGAAGTCGAGTGTCAAAGCGGTGTTACGGAGGAATGTATGTGAGGTGGAGTGTCAAAGCGGTGTTAGGGAGGAATGTATATGAGATCGAGTGTCAAAGCGGTGTTAGGGACGAATGTACGTGATGTCGAGTGTCAAAGCGGTGTTAGGGAGGAATGTATGTGAGGTCAAGTGTCAAAGCGGGATTAGGACTTAGGGTTAGGTATGCTCCGTAACTATCAGGTTTAGGGTCATTTCAGCTATACAAGTCAGATAATTTCTCCATCAAAGCATAACTAGGCTAATGTCAAAGCTGAGTGTTCGTCATGAGTGTGCTTGAAGTTGACTTTCAAAGCACTGTTCTAGCGGTATTGTCGTTATCAAGTACGTCCGGGCATCCGTACGTACATGTACATAGTGAGATCTCTGCAAAACGGTTTCATCACCGATCAATTCCAAATTTGATATGCTCACTTATCTAGTCAGTGGCCAGAAGGCTATTGAATTTCGACCTGATTGGGCGGAAACCTTGGAGCCCATCTTTAACTTTTGGAAAATCGTTAGGTCAGCATTCAGGGATGTAGAAAGGTGCCACTGTTCACATGTGCAATCCATCTCCAAACAGAACATACCCGGTCAAAGTGTCGCTGCAATCTGGTGCTCGGGAAACACAGTTTCAAACTGTCGCAGCAATCTGTTGCTCAGGAAAAACGGTTTCAAACTGTCGCAGCAATCTCTCGTTTGAGAGAATATACCTTGTCAAAGTGTCGCTGCAATGTCGCTCAGGAAAAATGGTCTCAAACTGTCGCAGCAATCTGTCGTTCAAGAAAAACAGTTTCAAGCTGTCGCAGCAATCTGTCGTCCCACAGAATATAGCTGGTCAAAGTGTCGCTGCAAACTGTCGCTCGGGAAAAATGATTTCAAACTGTCGCAGCAATCTGTCATCCGAGAGAATATACCTTCCAAAAGTGTCGCTGCAAACTGTCGCCTGAGGAAATACACCTTGTCAAAGTGTCGCTGCAATCTCTCACTCAGGAAAAATGGTTTTAATGTGTCGCTGCAATCTGTCGCTCGGGAAAAACAGTTTCAAACTGTCGCAGCAATCTGTCGCTCAGGAAAAACGGTTTCAAACTGTCGCAGCAATCTGTCGTTTGAGAGAATATACGTTGTCAAAGTGTCGCTGCAATATGTCGCTCAGGAAAAATGGTCTCAAACTGTCGCAGCAATCTGTCGTTCAAGAAAAACAGTTTCAAACTGTCGCAGCAATCTGTCGTCCCACAGAATATAGCTGGTCAAAGTGTCGCTGCAAACTGTCGCTCGGGGAAAAATGGTTTCAAACTGTCGCAGCAATCTGTCATCCGAGAGAATATACCTTCCAAAAGTGTCCCTGCAAACTGTCACCTGAGGAAATACACCTTGTCAAAGTGTCGCTGCAATCTGTCGCTCAGGAAAAATGGTTTCAATGTGTCGCTGCAATCTGTCGCACAGGAAAAACAGTTTCAAACTGTCGCAGCAATCTGTCGTCCGAGATAATATACCTTGCCAAAGTGGCGCTGCAAGCTATCGCTGAGGAAACACAGATTCAAACTGTCGCAGCAATCTGTCGTCCCACAGAATATACCCGGTCAAAGTGTCGCTGCAATCTGGCGCTCGGGAAAAACAGTTTCAAACTGTCGCAGCAATCTGTCGCTCAGGAAAAACAGTTTCAAACTGTCGCAGCAATCTGTCGTTTGAGAGAATATACCTTGTCAAAGTGTCGCTGCACTATGTCGCTCAGGAAAAATGGTCTCAAACTGTCGCAGCAATCTGTCGTTCAAGAAAAACAGTTTCAAACTGTCGCAGCAATCTGTCATCCCACAGAATATAGCTGGTCAAAGTGTGGCTGCAAACTGTCGCTCGGGAAAAATGGTTTCAAACTGTCGCAGCAATCTGTCATCCGAGAGAATATACCTTCCAAAAGTGTCGCTGCAAACTGTCGCCTGAGGCAATACACCTTGTCAAAGTGTCGCTGCAATCTGTCGCTCAGGAAAAATGGTTTCAATGTGTCGCTGCAATCTGTCGCACAGGAAAAACAGTTTCAAACTGTCGCAGCAATCTGTCGTCCGAGATAATATACCTTGCCAAAGTGCCGCTGCAAGCTATCGCTGAGGAAAAACAGATTCAAACTGTCGCAGCAATCTGTCGTCCCACAGAATATACCCGGTCAAAGTGTCGCTGCAATCTGTCGCTCAGGAAAAATGGTATTAATGTGTCCCTGCAAACTGTCGCAAAGGAAAAACAGTTTCAAACTGTCGCAGCAATCTGTCGTCCCACAGAATATAGCATGTCCATTCACATTTCTCCATTTCCCTATCAATAGTTTTCATTCATAGGAAGTGTTACGAGAAAATCGGTCAGGTTTGACAAGTGTAGAAAGGTGCCAGTGTTGGCATGTCCAATGCATCTCCAAACAGGAGATACTCGGTCAAAGTGTCGCTGCAAACTGTCGCTCAGGGAAAACAGTTTGAAACTGTCGCAGCAAACTGTCGTTTGAGAGAATACACATTGTCAAATTGTCACTGCAATTTGTCCCTCAGGTAAAATGGTTTCAAACTGTCGCAGCAATCTGTCGTCCGAGAGAATATACCCTCTCAAAGTGTCGCTGCAATCTGTCGCTCAGGAAAAATGATTTCAAACTATCGCAGCAATCTGTCGTTCCAGGGATAACAGTCTAAAACTGGTTATACTTCTGTATCTTAACTTCCATGTTTTCAGGTTTGCTCAAAGTCTTGCTGTTTTTGGCAGAAATTAAAATTTCAAACTGTCGCTCTAAACTGTCGTCCTTGGAAACGGTCTTGCACTGCCTTCACTACTACATCCCGCATTTCGTGATCCCTTACATGGAAGACCCACCTTCCGAACAGTCTTCGTGACCTCATGAACTATGCCCATATTTGAAAAAAAAAAAAAATAAGCCAGCAATGTGTCGCGTATATTTCATCTCCTTGAACTCAAATTGTGAGTACCGCCTACCTGTCCTTTCAGTGTGCACATCACAGAGACCGTTCTACAGCGTATTGCCACTATAAAGTCAGCTTGTCTGTGAACTCGGCGAAGCAGGCTATAACGCCGTCCGTTCATTGGTTGTTACTTTAAACTGTTTGTTGGAGTAATAACTGTACTGCCCCAATCTGAGTACAGGGGCTAGTACGGAGTACCGGTATAGAGACCTGCATTACGGGGGATGCTAAGCCCGAGTGTTCGGGAACAAAAGATAAAACTTGTGCACGTGTTAAAATGATTGTCATATAATATGGTACTGTATGCCTACCTTTCTCGAGCAACCACCTCACGTTTATGGAAGGCCAAATGTCCAAATAATCAGAAACTCACAGTCATTGAATCGAAAACCTAAGTTTTCAAACAGAAAACTCAAGTTATCAAACAGAAAACCATGGTTTTCGAATCGAAAACCTAGGTTATCTACCACACAACCCTGAGTTTCTCTTTCCTTAACTTCGAGTTTCTATTTCTCAACACCGAAAATCACAGTGGTGATTAGAAAACTTAAGTTATCGAACCGAAAACCTAGGTTTTCGAATTGATAACTTAAGTTTACGGTCGAAAACCTAAGTTATCTAGCAGACAACCCCGAGTTTCTCTTTTATTGGACACTTTCTAATCGATAACCTAGGTTTTCGAATTGATGGTTGTCGTGAAGTGAAACTCGACTTTTCTAAGTTAGAGTTTCGATATCCGGGTACTTTGGGTTTGGCCCCTTTTCCGATTGTTGACTAATCAGAAATGCAGAGAGAACCACGTGGCGAAATGAATTATACGGAATCAAACTGCTCACACAGATATAACATTCACCGCGTGCCTGTAGTAATCGCTGTTGACCCAGAGACAGCTTGTGTGTCACCGAAGTATTTGCCAAAGTAGCTATCTATACACTGAATGTGCTTTGCTGGTGTGAATTACATTGACCTGTCTTATGTCCGTCGGTCAGTCAGCTTGACCGGATAGCTGAATTTCAACTAGATTATTTCCTCCAATTCAGTCTGCAGCATATATATATATATAGCTATTAAACTGATTAAAGGACTAGTTCTGAGTATCAATACCCAGTCTTTGATAATGCTTGTATAAACAAGGCTCGGACATACAGGATAGTCTACATTGAATAAATAATCTCAGTTATCCTTTTGTTGAATACATGTTGATTTTGTGGTTCTGTCTGACGTTTTAATCAGTCAGCATGCGGGAAAGGGCGCGAAATCCATAGTACCCGGATATCGAAACTCGAACGGTTAGTCAGTCGAGTTTCACTTTACGACAATCACAAATTCGAAAACCTAAGTTATCGATTGATAACTTAAGTTTCACGAATGTCCAAAAATAAAGGAGAAACTCGAAATTGAAAGAGAAACTCGGGGTTGTCTGCTGGATAATCTAGGTTTTTCGACCGCAAACTTAAGTTATCAATTCGAAACTTTCGGTTTGATAACTTAAGTTTTCTAGTGACAACTGTGATTTTTGGTGTTGAGAAATAGAAACTCGAGGTTAGGAAAAAAGAAACTCGGGGTTATGTGGTAGATAACCTAGGTTTTCGACCGTAAACTTAAGTTTTCGATTCGAAAACCATGGTTTTGTCTTTGATAACTTAAGTTTTCTGTTTGAAAACTTAGGTTTTCGATTCAGTAACTGTGAGTTTCTGATTATTTGGACATTTGGCCTTCCATACACGTTGCAGAACTCAAACCACGAAACTCTGATATCACAACATCGACCGGAGATGGCGAGTAAGCACGAATAACATAAATAGTCTCGTATCTGGCCCTACTTACTGGCAGCACGCCAAATTGAAGCCAGACGTGGGTCAATGTGCTAGCCCAATTATCTTACTGAGGTCACTGAGAGGGCGAAGGTGGTTTCCACGAGAAGTTATACTGTTCTGGGAGGAATACAGCGACGAGTAACAACATGCCTGGTTATCTTGTGTTTAAAGAATTAGTTGCTGATAATATTGGCGTATTTGTTACCCTCTTGGTCCTGCTGGTAGGGGTACTTGTGAAGTTATTGTCAGCTCAACGGAAAGTTAATCTACCACCAGGTTTATACCCTTGGCCAATAGTCGGCAATTTATGGGAGCTTTCGAAAGATACGAGAGAGAGCTGGCCTCGGCTTAGACGGAAGTACGGAGATATCGTTAGTGTGTACATGGGCAGTCAATTAGCGGTTATTCTTAACAGTTATGATGTCATACACGAAGCTTTTGTGAAACAAGGCGACAGTTTCTCATACCGTCCGAGGATCTTCCTCTTCGAAACCATTTTGGAGCTTAAAGGTAAGTCTGTTTTTGGCTTTTCCGTATACATTTTCACGGGGCTATGTAGACCGTAGTGTCTATGTTAATAGACCAGTTATAATATCGAGGAAAAACTTGAGCAAACGTAGTACCGTTGCCAGGGTGACTAGTTGCTTAGTTAACTGCTCCAGCCACTGGAAAGAAGAGCAGAAGAAAAAGAGTTCTCAAATCTTCCAGGAAGTGCAGATAATTTCTAACAGAATTTTGGCGGTCGAAAGGCCGTGAATACACGTCAGGGTAGCTGTGGGCTCAGGGAAAGTACGGGAGGAGTAGATGGGGTATACACCATGCGTTTATGGAGAAATAATAGGACGTTTTGCTAAATATTCTATTGAACAGAACTTTTTGAGCTATGTGTGAGTACTAACAAATGTAGAATCGTGGAGTGTTGGACTGGCGCTATTCGACCAACACATCTGTGTTCAATCATCTGGCAGTAAGCCGATGATACGCGACCGAATTATCGTTTACAAATGCGATCGGTCATCAGATTTCATGTATCCCTACACGACTGGTACAACAGTCTTCCGAATATTTGGTTCAGTGTACCTGGCCTCATAGTCTCTGCCATGATACCACGATAAAACCTCTCATAATTCAATCAGACTGGTAGTTAAAGTTCAATCACCCCCAGTCACTCTAATATATTTGATCACCCAATCATTACAATGAAGAAATAATAAATTATCTGTATTATGATCTATACAGTACAGTTCCACCCCTAACGTTGGTCCAAAATGATCGGTGTTTTTTTTGGTTTTTTTTTTCAGCCCTGGACGAACCACTGGGGAAACATTGTTAAAAGCAATATTTTTTTCTAAATTCATAATCTTCAAGATGTAAGCTTTGGCGGGCGCCCACCTCGGTTTGATGTCACAAGACCTGCAGTTGTATATGTAACTTTTTACAGCCAGGACCTTATGACTCAGCGGATCTCTCTGAACAACATGTCCGAGAATTACGTTTGTGAGACAGATATCATATCGAGGCATATTCAACTATGCTGTCCACCGTTGAAAGTTTCCCCAAATTACTTTTGCAAACCTACATCTCCAGAATAAGTGAACAATTGTTTCAGTACTATCTGTGCAAAATGTGCATTTATCCGAGTTTACTTTCCCCATTTGAAACTGAAAGTATTGCATTTTTACTTCTAAACTTATGTTCCATATGTTTTTATAGATTTCTCTCCAGTTAAATGTTGTTCCTTGTGCAATTTGCTCCAAATCATTTTGCCATTTGATTTGTATATTCTCAGGTTTAATTTTTCGACTTTCTAGCATCAACTTGTAAATAAATTTGGAACTTTCCTGATTCAGCAGTTTACGTTTGGTCACTGACATTTCCAAATGCGTTGACTTGGTAATACTTTTGTTTTGAAGTTTAATATTCGCGATAAGAGCGAAATACATGAGAAAATTCGTGATGTTCACTTTATATTTTCTTTTAAAAGAATTATAGGACAGAAATTTACCATCATTATCGAGTAAATCGTTCACAGTTCGTATGTTATGTGTTGAC
Source organism: Hanleya hanleyi (assembly GCA_036873755.1). NCBI lineage: Eukaryota > Metazoa > Mollusca > Polyplacophora > Lepidopleurida > Hanleyidae > Hanleya > Hanleya hanleyi. The sequence goes on along the minus strand of JAVTVY010003835.1, from coordinate 9,981 downwards.
CATTCTGCTACTTCTGGCCACTCATTATAGCGCGCAAAGTCTAGAATCAAGTTGTTGGAGATATCCTTTCCTGCGAACTCGGCTTTGATAATTTGATCGGTGTTTAATACAGACATAATTCCCCCTTCCTGTTATTCTGTCTGCCAAGTTCGCCAAGATAATCCCTTCCATGAGCTTCCATGTAGATCTCGATATCATTTTGTCGGTCCACAGAATTACCCAAATGAACCCAAATGTAAGTCATTTTACCCAAATGAAGGCAATATGTACCCAAATGAAGGCAATATGTAACCAAATGAAGCTAGTATGTGCGTACAAGGGGCCCTGCCATCCGAAAATATAATAAAATAGGCCAGATGTACTGAATAATGCCAAAATTTCGCCAAAATGAACCTGCCGATGAAATGAAACTATTAGTCGAAGATCGCTTTCAAGGGAGAGAACTCTGCATCAAGGCTTGTAAAACATATATAACAAGGGATTTCTTCACATTGAACCATATCGTTGATCGTGTTTAGAAAACAGATTGTCCACAAAATGTAGCTTTGTACAATTGTGCTATTCGATGTGCTATTTCTATATTCAATAAATATTATTGTACAATATTCCTTGCTAATCTTATTTCGTCTGATTGAACAAGTTGTAAGGGATAAAGCATGGCTTTGCTTGGTAGCTGTTAGCTAGTTCTCAACTGAGTTCTCTCCCTTGGAAGTTGGAAGAGATCTCCGTCAAACATGTAAAAGGGTCATCTGATCGTAAATTCGTAAATTTTTGGCATTATTTATGTTATGACCATTCCTCTGTATGCGATAAAATAAAAAAAAGCGCGAGCGTTATAACGCACATAGAACGCACAGGCCGACGCAACGCATATAGTGTGTCCGTAGCCTAATGAGTTAAAAAATAAGTTTTTAAATGTTGTTTCCTCTGGTTGAAGTAAGCAAATATTTTCGGATACTGTTGGGTTGTTCTTTCGTTTTACTATAGGATGGCCTTTCTCTTGTGGGGAAATTGGCCCTGCTCCCAATTAGACGTTTTATGCTAAATTATTACACAAGCACACACGGTACTGTACATCTCACATGCTGATTGGCCGAAAGCCATGCGCACAAAAGCTGCGCGCCGAAATTCAAACCAATGCAGCCGGAGGATGAGAGTAAGATGTATATAATCTGTTGCCATGAGAATGTCAATTAGCTAACTCCTGATTTTCTCTCTTTCAGGGATAGGAGGTAGCTCGGGAGATTTATGGAAGGAGCAGCGAAAGTTCACACTCAATGTTCTTCGACAATTCGGTCTAGGAAAACGGAGTTTTGAAGAAAAGGTTGCCGAAGAAATTCAAGAATTGATCGCCCTTGTTCATAGCCATAAGGGGAAGCCGTTTAGCACACTCCATCCGATGAACACATCCACAACAAATATAATCTTTTCGATTGCTTTTGGGAAGAGATATAGGTACGACGATTATGAATTTCAAGATTACTTCAGTGCTCTGGATGATCTTTTCCAAAGTACTGGGAATACTGGAATACTGAACGTCCTACCCTGGCTTATATACCTCCCGGGAGATATCACTAAACACAAAAGGAGCATAAGAAACAAAACCAAGATTGACGAATTCTTGCGGAAACAAGTGATGGAAAATAAAGCATCTTACGACTATATCAGCGAACCACAGACCTTTGTCGAGGCTTACCTGGAGAAAATTGAAGAGGAAAAAAAACAGAATCCGAATACAACATTTGAAGGTAAAGTTCACTATAGCAACAAAAACCGAGGTTCGTTGGAAATACGGACCGGTAGATCCATTTATCCCCCGGATGGTCAGCAGACGGGGAAACTGAACTAATTGTAGTGGCTGATGTTCATCTTTGCTCGGCGTGCATAGGTGATTGGGTACTCTAGATACGACACACGGAAGATATGTGTTTTATCATCGCCCACCAAAGAGCGTGTGCATGGGCTCCGCTACATCACAATGCCATTATTATGGATCAGCGGTGCCGACACCGGTCCGAGAGGTCAAACATTGTCGGGCCTTTTAAAGATTTTTATTCACAAAAAAACAACAACAACAAACAAACAAGAACATCCAAAAATATTATAGGGAAATTTTCACCCTCAAACCCTCGCTAGGCATCTTTGTATTGTGTGACCACACTAAAGCTGTACGACTTCAGAACACACTTCAAATACATCTATCTTCTTGATAGTGGTATAGTATGCTGGCAAAATAATATATAAGACTGCGTTCTTCCTGTTTTTACCGAACTCAAATCATCGATATTTACCCATGGAGATTTTCCCGAAAATTTCAAGTCAGTAAAATAATTATTTGTCACATGTATGCTTGTGGATGTACAATTTGTTATTTTTGATCAGGCAAATTTTTATGCCTTTGAAACTATTAAAATAGGAAATTATTTATGTCAACAAGCCTTTAAAATATGTAAGCGTGCGAGACATGGAGTCTAATCTAGTGAATAATCAAAGTACTTAAAGTACTGATGTCGGGTTTACTTGAATTGTATTCACTGTGTCGTTTAAGATATAGTAATGTAGAAAGGCATAGATAATTGGAAGCATAAGCTGTGATAACTTACTTTGTATAGAGTGGCAAATAATATTATGTTTGCCGATGCAAAGTCTATACTGTTCCAAAGAAACTCCCATTTTGTTATATGCAGTAGTTTACTGTGTATGGTTCAAATTTTTTCTTTCAGTTCAATACCTGTTTCAACACCTGTTTCAAACTCCTGTTTTCAATACCTGTTTCAACTCCCGTTTTCAGCAAAATAGATCAACTCAAGATTGCTTCAGCTCCAAGACTGTTTCGCTTTTAACACCCCCAGATATATCAACTCCACCGTCATTTATTTCCTGCAAAAAAATTCTTCTTCAAGACTGGACGGTCACTGTCGCCTGTCGGTGTGCTATCACTCCCCACACAGTCAGGTTGTTGACGCACAACTTTGATTATCAGATAATTACGAATTTGTCTACATTATAGAGAAGTAAGCTTTTGAAAAGAACTCATCTGTGATAAATAATAAACTTAACCACAATCACTGCTCAAAGACGAACTGCCTGATCTGAACAACGATAGATCTGATCAACATCGGGTGTGGAGAATGGACCGTGGAGAATGACCCTTCCCGCCGTAACAAATGATACCGGATAAAATAGAATGGAAAGGCAAATTTTAAAAGAAATTGGAAAGATCAACTTTACTGCGATAATGTTCACATTATCAAGTTAAATGCACAAGCTACCGTGCACTGTAAATATGTTTATGACTGTCAGACAGAAGAACGATACTCTTTTATGAATGTTGTAAGGGGCATCAAATGAGAACAGTCTCCGGGCAGGAGATCAAAACTACATATGTGCAGAAGAAAAAAGAAAAACGGAAGAGTGATACTAATGTAGGGTTTACCCTTGGTAAACCCGACAAAAAACGACACAAGAGATTCACGTGATGTATCAGAGTTGCCGCAGGTCTTATATTTCTACTTTTTAAGGCAAACATTTGTGCCGCCGATTTGAACAATACAACACGCAGTGTAAACTATCATAGTAATGAATATTGAAACCTGCCTAATAAACAATTATACAACACAACATTTTAATCCATAGTTTGAATTTCGATGCACGGCCTGAGTAGTATAGAGACAGCAAATCCACCCCCCGTTTTCCAGGGAGGTAACTCTTGGTGCCTTTTTTCCAGGTTAAAGGTATAGGGAACTCCCCGTCATCTCTCCAAGAGTTCCGCCAGGGGAGGGAGTTCCGCCAGGGGGCGCCACCAGCTCAAGGTCACTATAGTTCCGGCAACCTTTGTATTCCTTCGCGGTCTGGTGGTGATGCGGTCGGGGGAAAAAGCTTCCGCGGAGAAAAAGTAGTCCCCAGACTTCAAATACGCTGCATGGTCCGATGGGGTCGAGTGAGGTATCAAAGTGAAGCATTCGTGAAGGGACATCCAGTCATGGGTGGGTGTATGTAAAATTAGGATTTTTTCCCGAAACTATAAAAAGCGGAACACGGACTTTACCCCTAAAATAGGGGAAACACCTATCAACCCTATCCCAAAGGGCTAATATCGGTCCCGGGCTTATCGGGACCTGCCTATCAAGTCAATGGGGTGGGTGCATGTAAAATTGGGATTTTTTCCCGAAACTATAAAAAGCGGAACACGGACTTTACCCCTAAAATAGGGGAAAATCCCTATCAACCCTAGCCAAAAGGGCTAATATCGGTCCCCGGGCTTATCGGGGCCTGCCTATCAAGTCAATGGGGTGGGTGCATGTAAAATTAGGATTTTTTCCCGAAACTATAAAAAGCGGAACACGGACTTTACCCCTAAAATCAACCCTAGTCAAAAGGGCTAATATCGGTCCCCGGGCTTATCGGGGCCTGCCTATCCAGTCAATGGGGTGGGTGCATGTAAAATTAGGATTGTTTCCCGAAACTATAAAAAGCGGAACACGGACTGTACCCCTACAATAGGGGTCTGTATTATACAATATAAGGGAAAATGCCTGTATGGGGTATGGGGATGGTCAATTTTTTTCGTGGGCTTTACTATGGCTTGTGGGGTCTCGTTTTTCTCGTCTCGCCAAGAAAATGACAATGGGAAGGGTCCGGGAGCGAATCGGTGAAATTTTTGGGAAAAGTCACCGAGGTCTGTATATAGGCTCATACTGGCTATATGGGGGGAGGGGTGGTCAATTTTTTTTGTGGGTGTTACTATGGCTTGTGGGGTCTCGTTTTTCTCGTCTCGCCGAGAAAAACACAATGGGAGGGGTCCCGGAGCGAATCGGTGAAATTTTTGGGAAAAGTCACCGAGGTCTGTATATAGGCTCATACTGGCTATATGGGGGGAGGGGTGGTCAATTTTTTTGTGGGTGTTACTATGGGTTGTGGGGTCTCGTTTTTCTCGTCTCGCCGAGAAAAACACAATCGGAGGGATCCCGGAGCGAATCGGTGAAATTTTTGGGAAAAATCACCGAGGTCTGTATATAGGCTCATACTGGCTATATGGGGCGAGAGGTGGTCAAATTTTTTTTGTGGGTGTTACTATGGGTTGTGGGGTCTCGTTTTTCTCGTCTCGCCGAGGTCTGTATATAGCCCCATGTAGTCCTATACTGGCTATATGGGGGTATAGGTTCAACCTGGGAAATTCACACACGTTCATTGTGATATGGGTTGTTTGGATTTGTTTTTCTCGTCTCGTCATTTAGAACACGATGGGAAGGGTTTCGAAGCGAAACGGTGAAATTTTTGGAAAAAGTTCACCGAGGCCTGGGTAGGCCCATAGGCCTATACTGCATGGCTATGGAGGTATAGGTCCATACGGGGTGAACGTTTTGGGGTCTAGGTGAGCCCCTTATGATCCTATGGTGTCGTATGAGGTCTTATTTTGAAGCTCCCGTGGAGTTTGTAATGTATCGACTCATGGTTCGTCCGTGTGCAATAGTCTGCGCATGCGCAGTCTGGCCGTAGTATAGAAAGCAGGCATGTTGGGGGGTGTGTTTGGGGTAGAGATGGACCACTATGGGTCCAAATGGGTCGTGGGAGGTGTCAAAGTGAAGCTTGTGTGGGGTAGAGTCAGAATGGTGTGTTTTTAAGTGCGAGTCGCGTCAATCTGCGCATGCGCAGTTGGGTGTAGTAAGTAAGTGGCCATTTTGGGGGTGCGTGGAGGTGTGTTTGGGGTAGAGAGGGACCATCCTTGGTCCGATTGTGTCGTGGGAGGTGTTATCTTGTAGCTCTCGGGGTGTACATCCCGATTTGAGGGATGTTCACGTCATCTGTGACGTCATCAGTAGGAGTAGCAGCGAAAGTGGGCATTTTGGGGCAGTGAAGGAAGGTATTTGGTGTAGAGATGGACCATCCATATCTGTCACACATTATACCATATCTTTGTTGTGTTATACCACATCTGTCCTGCATTATACCATATATGTTCTGTATTATACCATACCTGTCCTATGTTATACAATATCTGTCCTGTATTGTACCATATTTGTTCTCTATTATACCATATATGTCCTGTATTATACCAAATCTGCCCTGTATTATACAGTATCTGTCCTGTATTATACCAAATCTGTGTTGTATTATACCAAATCTGTGCTGTATTATACAATATCTGTCCTGTGTTATACCATATCTGTGCTGTATTATACAATATCTGTCCTGTATTATACAATATCTGTCCAGTATTCTGCAATATATGTTCTGTATTTATACCAAATCTGTCCTGTATTATACAGTATCTGTCCTGTATTGTACCATATATGTCCTGTATTATACCATATCTGCTCTGTATTATACAATATTTCTCCTCTATTATACCATATCTGTGCTGCATTATACCATATCTGTCCTGTATTGTAACATATATGTCCTGTATTATACAATATATGTTCTGTATTATACCAAATCTGTGCTGTATTATACAGTATCTGTCCTGTATTATACCAAATCTGTGCTGTGTTATACAATAGCTGTCCTGTATTATACCAAATCTGTCCTGTTTTGTACCATATTTGTCCTGTATTATACAATATATGTTCTGTATTATACCAAATCTGTGCTGTATTATACACTATCTGTCCTGTATTATACCAAATCTGTGCTGTATTATACAATATATGTTCTGTATTATACCAAATCTGTCCTGTATTATACAGTATATGTCCTGCATTATACCAAATCTGTGCTGTATTATACCATATCTGTCCTGTATTGTACCATATATGTCCTGTATTATACAATATATGTTCTGTATTATACAATCGGATAGCCGTTGTCGTGAATAACAACAAGTCCAGCAATGTTCATACAGTTTATTATCCCCAATGTTACATCATACCCAGGTTGGGGGAGCCGCCCTGGGCATGTTTGGTATGTTCACAGCAAAACAAATTGAAATATCAAACACCATGTTTTATTATTTAACGCACCATCACATTAGGTACAAGTGTGTACTGAGCTCAAGTCAACGATCAGCATGTAGACATATAGAGTATGTACGGTATGTTATGGTATTCATCAGTGCATGGGTGAAGCATTCAGCCGATGGGGTGGTCGGTCAGCTTGGTAACGAAAAACGTGACATTGGTCACCTTCTCCACTGTCCACTTGGTGTTGGGGCGTTGTTGTTGGGCCCATTCCAAGGGATCCACGGTGTCCAGTTTCTCCAGCATCGCCTCTAGCGACACTCGGTTAATGATGGTAAACGGTTGATCAAATACCTGGATGTTCCTGCTCGGGTAAAAGTATCGGACTTGATCTGTCTCCTTATGCTGCAGCACATAACCAAACGCCAGATTCAACTTGAAGGCCGTAGTTTGATCGTTGAAGATGGCTTCCACGTAGTTGCATAGACGGGGGAGGTCAGTCAGTCGGAAATTGTAGATATCTTGAATAGGACGATGACGGTTGAAACATTGCCGTATCATGGACCAATGGCGCCGATAGATGTCACTCACTGGATGGGCGTCCTGTAACAGATCGCTAGGAACATTTATGGGCTCGTCCAGAAGATGTTCGATGTTGTCAGGCGTATGACTCGAAACCGTAACGGTGGGGTCCGGCTGGATATCCAGGCTCTTCTGAACTGTGGGTATAGGCGGGCTCTCCGTCATCGCATCACCAGTGGCGTTCGTCTCCCCGGGCTCATCTTCACTAGGTCTGACCTTCCGCGGCTCCTCTTTAGTGGAAATTGTCGCTCATACCGTGGTGATGGACTATGAATCAAACATTGGTGCTGTCTTAACTGACTGGGTCGTTTGAAGAGTTGACCACAACCGTTACAGTGTTCCGTCGCGCCCTCGTGGAATGAGCGTTCGTGGCGCAGTAAATGATCCTCCCGATTGAATGATCGTGCGCAGGTTGTACAAGTATACCGAGCATCGTTGTGGGTGGAGGCCTCGTGGCGTCGTAAATTATCTAGACGAGTAAACAGCTTCTGGCAAGTTGTGCAAGAGAACATCTTGGTGGTTGACAGAGTGTCTGATGAAACGGTCAGGCCGCTTCCCTTTTATAGCACGCTAGCTGGTGATCTATTTTTAGCACACCTGCCTCAACCACGTTCTTCGGTAACCTCCGTGACATCTTCGGTCATCTCCGTGTCTCTTCGGTCACCTCCGTACCGTCAACGATCAGCATGTAGACATATAGAGTATGTACGGCATGTTATGGTATTCATCAGTGCATGAGTGACGCATTCAGCCAATGGGGGTGGTCGGTCAGCTTGGTAACGAAAAACGTAACATTGGTCACCCTCTCTACGACCCATTGTGTGTTGGGGTGTTGTTGTTGGGCCCATTCCAAGGGATCCACGGTGTCCAGTTTCTCCAGCATCGTCTCTAGCGACGCCCGGTTAATGATGGTAAACAGTTGGTCAAATACCCGGATGTTACTGCTCGGGTAAAAATATCGGGCTTGGTCTGTGTCCTTATGCTGTAGCACATAACCAAACGCCAGATTCAACTTGAAGGCCGTAGTTTGATCGTTGAATATGGCTTCCACGTAGCTGCGTAGACGGGCGAGGTCGGTCAGTCGGAAATTGTAGATATCTTGAATAGGGCGATGACGGTAGAAACAGTGCCGGATCATGGGCCAATGCCGCCGATAGATGTCACTCATTGGATGGTCTTCGTGTAACAGATCGCTAGGAACATTTATGGGTTCGTCCACGAAGTGTACTTTGCCCTTCACGTCGTACAAAATCTGACCCAAGGTCTTGTCGTCGGAATTTGACTGTTGAATTAGGGCGACATCATGATCGGCCCTCGTGCGATGGGTGAGAGTTCCCCCTGTCTCGATATTGATGCCTACGGGCTCTTCTACCTGCAAACGTGGCTGCGGAACAGGGTGTCGTGTGCGTTGGTGTCGCAGCAACTGACTTGTCAGTTTGAAAAGCCGACCACATTCTTCGCATGGACGCTTGGGTACTTCATGGCGTGCACGTGTGTGGCGCTGTAAATGATCCGGGCGCTGAAACGACAGTGTACATATCGTACAGCTTGGTAGCCCCATGGCGGCGCAAGTCGTGCAGACGAGTAAATGATTTCGAGCACGTAGTACAAGTGAACATTTTGGTGGTTGACAGCGTGTCTGATGAAACGGCCAGGCCGCTTCCCTTTTATAGCACGCTAGCTGGTATCATGTTCGGGCACCTCCGTGTCTCTTCGGTGATCTCCGTGACATCTTCGGTGACCTCCGTGTCTCTTCGGACACCTCCGTGACATCTTCGGTGAGCTCCGTGACATCTTCGGGCACCTCCGTGTCTCTTCGGCCACCTCCGTGTCTTTTCGGGAAGTGACCGAAGAGACTCGGAAGTGAACGACATTGTGGAAAAAAACCCACAGACAGGTCAGTACATGTGCTATCATGTTCACACTCCGTCACCGAAAAGACACGGACTGAAGATGGCGGACCTCGCCCGGTGGTGGTGGTGGTGGAAGCTCCCGTGTGGCAGAGCACTTGGATCGGAGATCTTGGAGCTCAAAGCGTGTGGAGCTCAGAGCTCGGAAGTGACATTTGCATATGACCGCTGTGAGGTCACTTCCGCCTCCGTTCACGTGACCGGAACTGACCTTTGACCCCGGCGCGCGCTAACAATACCGGATAAAAATTGCGCGCCGGGGTCAAAGGTTAGTTCCGGTCACGTGAACGGAAGCCGAAGTGACTTCACAGAGGTCATATGCAAATGTCACTTCCGAGCTCTGAGCTCCACACGCTTTGAGCTCCAAGAGCTCCGATCCAAGAGCTCTGCCACACGGGAGCTCCCACCATCACCACCACCGGGCGAGGTCCGCCATCTTCAGTCCGTGTCTTTTCGGTGACGGAGTGTGAACATGATAGCACATGTACTGACCTGTCTGTGGGGTTTTTCCCACAATGTCGTTCACTTCCGAGTCTCTTCGGTCACTTCCCGAAAAGACACGGAGGTGGCCGGAGAGAGACGGAGGTGCC
>JAVTVY010003834.1:0-41239 GCA_036873755.1 Hanleya hanleyi | reverse complement strand
AAATCAAAGTTCTTCATCATTCTGATTTTTGAGTTGATCCATAACGTTGAAACCACTGCTTTGAAAATTATCTACGTATGCCGCTAAATTGAATGAATTTAACAAAATTCTGATGGATTCCATAATGAATTTGATGCTCAACAGTCATGCCAGTCAAACAGACTGTCAGCAAGGTCGGAAGAAAAGGTTGGACACCATTACATTTCGTCTAAATTTGATATGATCATCATCAGGATAAAGAGGTGAAGGAAGTATCATATTGCATTCACCATGTTAATGAAAATGACAGATTTGATAACGAGAAAATTGAGGACCAAGATTGTGAGAATAATAGGTATGTACAATCAATTGGTACTGAACTGTGCTACTTAAAATAAACATTAAAGAAAAATTTTGTTACGTATTCATGATTGCAGAATGACCACATCCTCATGGTAGGCTGCATGCTATTAAGAAAAATAATTGAAATGATCACAAAATATTCTTTAAAATTGAAGAATGTAGTTGAAACTCCCCAGATTTATCAAATCAATTTCCAAATGCAGTGAGTACTGAATATGTCTTCTTCAGATCATACGGTCATAAGCATACCTACATTACTAACAGCTTGAAAAAAAAAAGAGAAAAAAAAACAAAACAAAAACAGAGGTATAAAATCGTTGCTGTGTTCATAAATCCCACCAGGATCTCACTCACATCGATCTTATTGATTCATTTAAAAAATCAGTGGAAAAACAATTTATACTTTATTCTGAAACATTTGCTATTTTTAAATCACAAATTTTGCTGTCTTCAAATCAGCATCAACCAGACTCCCAGTTTGATTTCAGCTGGATGTATCAGAGAAACCCACAAAAAAAATCGTTTGCACAGGCTCACATGGCTGAACTGGCAAGGAGCACTGCAAATCCATTTCTAGTATGGTCCATAGATTCAATAATGGGGCATATCCTTGTCAAATTAAAAAAATTGAATCCTTTATTACATTTTGTACAACACTCAACTTGTTGGCCATCCAGCATTATGTTTCATCAAGTATAAAACAATTACTTGGCTCACATCGCGATTGGAATCAAGCTGAAGTAAAACTGGAAATCCCCTTGTGGAATGTGACCTTTGTTACCTTCTCACAAATAAGAGCTTCTTCGGGAACCCTTCTTTTTCTTTATTCTGTGCATTTTGAAAGGGTGTCAAAGGTTCCCGATATACGAAGAGTGATGTCACCACAAATTTTCCCGCCTTTTTAGCGAAGAGACAAAGAGCAACAACAACTTGCAAACAAAGAATGAAATTGCCGTTTTTAGGATTGTTCGGGATTTTAAAGTCAAGCAGAGGGATGGGTCTCTCTGAATAAAGCTAGGTAGGGGTGTGATTGACACCATTGCTTTGATTTACCCACCACCCATAGAATCCATTTCTTTATTGAGCCTACCACCCACAGAATTGGATTTCATTTTAACACGACCACCCATAGAAAAAAAAAAGACTTGTCATCCGCCCCCCCCCATGCCTTTTTTTCTGGAATAGCCCTTACCTAACTCTTGATATCACTGTAATAGTACCACATTTCTGACACGATGTACTTCATCATCCATATAATGTCCCACTTCTGACAGCAGGTACTGTAGCATCCCACTTCTGACACCAGGTACATATAGCACAACCCCACTTCTGACACCTGGCACTCGGCAATAAGCGGATATATCAAGGACTTGTTGTCCTGGATAATGTGATGGTTGTCATGATATGACCGAAACATTGTTGACAGCAACGTTAATATCCTACACACTCACTCCTGACACCAGGTTCCATACTATCCCACTTCTTGAACCAGTTACTGTACCACCCAACATACAGGTGCTGAATTCTCCCACTTCTGAATACTATTATCCTGTCTCTGAGTCCCGATTTTCATACCATGTATCAGAAATTCCACTTCCATCAACAAAAGTTCTAAAAAATCATTTACATGTATGACTACCATATTATTCTCACTTTCCCGAACAGGAGTTTTACAATCCCAACTGCAAACTACGATATTACTCCCATTTCCGTGTACAGGAGTTGTACAATCCTACCCCTGTGACTACCATATTAATCCCACTTCCCCCATCTGCAACCACCAGATTTTCCCAACATGAATAAGTTAATCTGCAAAGTGAAGATCAATCGAGACATGATCTTGAAATGTGAATTGAGAATGATGAAAGGCATTCCCATTAGTTAATATCGCTCATCCCCCAAACTGATCAGCACTCAAGCTGAGGGGTTAGATGTCCAACAGTACAGTGCCCGTCTCAGGACTGATATTAACTAGTCTACTGAAAGTTTAAATCCTACTCACTCGATCACATCCCTGTTATTAACTATTAAATGTACAAGTGTGTGCATAGATGTTCTTTCTTGTAAATTTCACTGTTAATATTCGTAGTTCTTAAATGTGTATAACATCTACAATCAATCATGGCAATAAGTGTAATCAATGGTTTGATTTCAAGAAAATCACGAGGTTGGCTTACTTTCAGTTCACAAACTTAATTCAGTGAGATTATCCTGCTTTATCATATCACCTGTACCATTAACATGATTAACTGCAATTCCAAGTCGTGAGACACAATTAACATATTATTAAATGTCCGGATTTTTTGTGGCCTTCAATTCGTGAAAATCAACATGCAAGGTGATGTTTTCTTTGATGGTTTGATGTATGCTCAAACATCTGATTGCGAACCGCTAGGAGGGGTTATAGTTCATGTAAGGCGCAAAACTGCTTTTCAACATGACTTGACATGTTAGCAAATAGAACAAAGACCTCCCACTATTCCCACTATTGGAAATCCCAGAAATTCAAGTCCATATGTCTTGCATGACCAATATGCTTCTAGGAGGCTAATTATATTGCTCTGTCATTTGGATAAGCAATTTGTTAACTGGATTGAGCCATTTCAACAGTTCAAATTTTACCCCTCGGCCAATCTTGGCAGAAGGTTATCACCAGTGACATCTGTCTGACAATCCGTCTGTCTGTCCTATTTGATATGAAGAGGTCTCTCGCAGGGCTATAGCCAGGCTCTCCGATTATATACAACAGTTGTTGCTGATGATGGGACAGAAGCCTGTTGGAGATGACTAACCGTGACCTATTTGAATGAGGTCAAATTACACATTAAGTATCAATTTTGTACTTCCAACAGCTCACCTTGACCTATTTCTCGACGTCGAATGTCAGTTGTCGATTCAGTTCTGTATTTGAAGGATTAGAAGTTATATCCTTTTCGAATCCACATTACAGATCACATGCTCATTGACTAGAATTTAATTGAACACCACTGACGTTTACCTGTTTTCCAAGGCCACAACCATGGAAATGCTCTTGGCTCAATTGCTTGAAGCTTTAGAGCTAGATTTACTCCACAGATGCATTTCTGCTTATTGATCCCAACCATATTGAAGTTTATTGAACTTGACCTATTTTCTGAGCTCAAAGTTTAAGGTAAAACAATGTTTGTGATTCCCCATTGATATTATCACAATACAACCTGAAATAGTAGCATTGCTACATAAAATACAACTGTTTATTCACCAGAACCTTACCCATGATGAGTGACTTGGACAAAAAATGGCAGCATTAGATCTGTTCTGCTACAAGTCGGTACCCCGCCCCTCCCCCTTCCCTTCCCCGTCGTGATATAGGTGAGAAAATGTTGAAAGCGACGTTAAATCCTATTCACTCACTTGCCAGATAAAATTTGCCCAATTATATCTCGTTAAGAATCCTAGCTAGTTTGTTCATATACTAGTATGTACAACACACAGGTCTGACACTGGATCAAAACCATACTGAAGATAATAAGTGATTAAGGCTCAGTTTTCGATCAGATTTGCGCTACGTGTAATTGAATTATGACTAAACTAACTTTCTGAAGCAATACATGAATCTGTATCCCAATAGCCAAGGGGATATTTCATACCTATTAACTTGAACTCCTCTCTGGAATATTGGCATAAGTATATTTAATTTGAAATGTTTATAAGATCACATATTTGAGTGGAACCACTGCCCAGTGTTTCTTCTCCTGTCCAGTAATTCTGTTGAGCCTTGTTGCCAAGCTTTGATATGCTCGTTATTGTTTTGTTTCGTCTTCCACGAGTTGTAACTTCAGTAACTATATATTTCACAGTACCTTGGCATGCCCATGTGAACTAGTCCAATTTATTAAATCTCCCTTAAATTTGGGCTATAAAGGTATATTTTACTCTTTTATGTTCATTTTGTATATATGTACAATGTATATTGACTTTAATGTCCTGATTTTGCTGCTTTTGGTATGAATAATGTCACTTATGCTGAAATGCTGCTGTGTATTAATTTTGTGTTTAGATCTAAAACTAAATCAGCCTTAAATGGCCCATCAAGGATGATTTAAATTGATCTTATACTGTTATAAGGCATACATTCTTTTATAAAGAGGCGGTGGAAGGGGGACGTGAGGTGGGTTGTACTCCTCTATACGCCAAGGTCACAAAATCTCTAATTGTAACTTGTGATCTCCTGGAATAGTTTATTTTTGTCTCTAGAACAGATTATATGATCTCGGATTTCTGAGCAATACAATCGCTAGAATCTGGAGACCATTATTGGCCGGTTGTGAGAAATTGATTTTGGCATTTTCTAATATTATATTTTCTTTCATTTGTGGGGGGGGTGGTAAATAAAGTGTGCAGCACAAGGGAATGACTTGGAGAGTGGGGCTGCAGTTCAAAGTATAGTACTAGAAGGGTTGCAGTGTTGAGGGAGAAGGGTGCAGTACAAAGTTAGGACAAAAGGAAGGGGGCTTGACAGGTTAGCTGATAGTTTAAAGTTTATATATTCATTTATGACTGAATTTGAATATGTTGTAGAACTTTATTTATTCAATGTTTTGAAGCTTATTATTGCCTGAACTCTGGGATGAAACTAAAGTCTAATTTATTAGAGTTGTTTGATAAAGGCTTAGTTAAGATTGGTGTTTGTACATTTTGGTGTTAAATAAGTAGTCAGAAGATGGAGCATTGGTCGTCACCGGCTACAATTATAGTCCTAGTTCTATGAATCTATATGTAATATTTGTATTGTAGCTATGATGTAACCTTGAAGTACGATTCGTAACATAAATATGCTGTCATGGCCGCCATATCGAAGGACCCAGAAAGTGGGTCACTATTAATTTGTTTTCCAGATGTAAACAACTTGCTGGACCCTGAGCCATTAAAAATAATTTTGTTGAATTTTAGCATATGCGTAAGAGATTTGAAAAATGTTTATTTCAAAACTAGAATTCGTGAAATATCATGAAAGTTGCTCCCCAGGATGTCTGGTCAGTGGTTGCTTCAGTATTGGCCTTGTACATGCAGGCCTACAATCACTTATGATATGGCGGCTTTGATTTATAAATAATTGTAAGATTTTAGCATTGGCACAATACGCCATTTATTTCAGACATGCGTGCATCTTTTACAAGAACATGACAAAAGTGGAATCCAGGACACGACATTCACAATACAAAAACGTGTTAACGGCTACAAGAGATGATGTACATGTACACAGGCAAGCATGCACTTATAAATGTACACCTGTGGTCTCCTGTGAGAGGACATAGAAACAAAAAGACAACGTATACATAAATACACATCAGGCCTTGAGTGTGAGTGAAGTGTGATTTGTTGGGTGGGGGGAGGGGGGGGGAGGTGGGCAAGAAACACAATGTGGAGCTACTTGTGTTTCAACATGTTCAGTAGTTGAGAAAATCTACAATGGATTTTCCTGAAAACTGCAATGTGGAACCACATTTAAAATTGTTAAGTGAATAAAACGATGAATGACGATACGTAAATGATAACTGAACAGTTTCGTTGTGAGAGACGAAACTTATCCCGATTTGAGATGCTGATGAACTATCTACTGGTGAATCTATTCAGTTACCTAGAGTTTAGCTGGATCCAGATAGTTTTGTCCGTGGCTTTCGTGAACGGGCTAGGGTAATATAAGATACCCTAATGTGTTATGTGGGTTATGAGAAGACATGACCTGGAGCTACATATGCTTTTAGAGGTTGATGATAACCCGTACTGATTACTGATCAAGAATAAATCCGGTCAGTTCTCAGAAGTTACTGAATCTAATATTGATGTCTGTGACATTTGTGAACAGGCTAAGTTGTGTAAATTATGAGTCAAACCAGGTGGAGTTATTTTTAATATGTTCAAAGGTTGACAAAACCCTCTGATAAAGAGAAACTAGTTCAGTTGCCATGGGCTACACTGAACCATATTTTTTTTGTCCGTGGCCTTCGCGTACGGGCTAGGTTACTCGAGACCCAAAGCAAACTGGGGAAAAAACGCAAATTTCCCAGCGTTTGTCCTGCCATAAATGGTGCTAAATGTTACTATATTGTATTTTTGATGGCGTTGTTTACTTTTGTTTGGACGGTATTATGCCCAGAAGGGAGCATAGATCTAATCTTATTTTACTGTATAATTGTTAAGTTTTTATCTTTCCACATTTATATACATATCGGCTTCATTGCTTGGATACAGCAACGATCTCAGCATTCCTTGAAACCCCAAGTACAACTATACTGTGGATGTCGCTGTGTATAGCTGTTGTACGAATTGTAGGCTTTAATGGTCATGGGTCTTGTGTGGGTGGGAATTCTTGTCCGAATATTTCAAATGATGTGAATCTTGAATTTAAGAAAGTGGTAACCTTACTTAGTTTTGGCCAAACTGATAGAAATTGTGGAGTCGATCGTCTAAAGAGCCAAGATGGTTCAATGACATTGAATTGATTCCAGTTCAACGCTGCACCTTTTAATGATTAGAAATCCCCATTGACCAGAATGTCTGAAGCTTAATTTAGGAGACCAGATATGATACAATATGATGGCCTTGTAATATTATATTGTATCTTACATGCAAAGATTGAATTACAGGTCCTTTAGTGTGATAACTAAACTGGACACTGAACATTGAGAAATGACAGAAAAGAGGAATATTAAAGTGTTCTCTTTTTGATAAAACTGAAAATTGTCCAAATCATAATATCTCCAAAGTCCAAGCATCGTCAGTATTGCAGTGCAGTTTCATCGGTTTGATTACTGTCTTCCATATGGCAGACAATTGAAGGTGATGCTGCCTTTTCTGTAAACTATTCCGCCACATTCAAGTCCCAACCCTTTGATTGGAGAGTCGAAGTTACCAAGTCTCTAGTCTACTCTGTGATATACTTATATTTTTTTGTCCTCGTTCATAGCAATACCCTACCGCCCTTTAATGAATTTCCTGGTACGAAAACTAGATTTTGACTGGAAGCTTATATGTATATACTTAGAAGACATTGTCATTTATAGGAATTTTTAATATGCCTTCTGTTAGGCATACTTGCCATAATTCATTTGTATAGCCTTTTTACCACTGTACCGATGATTAACGAGTGACCTATGGTAAAGTAACGGTCACCTTTCTCAATACCACTGCTACTGGTCACAACTTTGTGAAGTATTTATCTGGGTTGCATCCATCCATAATGGCTGCACTTTTCAATATGTGCCTTTTAGGCCCATTTTCATACATTGTCGGTGTTCGCCTTGAAATCTGAATGGCAAAATAACGGTATGATTTGCTGATGCTATTGGAGCATTGGTTGCTTTAATGTGGGCAAACGTGACTTTCACTCATAGCCCTTTGTTTGGTTTCTGGATTGGGGATTTTCAGCGGAGCATCATGACTTTATGTTTGATGATGGATCTAGACCAATTGCATAAAAATTTACGCCAATGTAGAAAGTTATCCTTTCCAAAATGGCAGGGAGGGCGGAAGATCAACACTGTAGTATTAATCCGTTCACTGTCGCTTAGTATGTGTGTGCGAGAGTGATCGTTGTTCTGCCAGCTCAAGGCCTGGACATATGCAAATATGACACATTTTACAAAACTACCATTCTACATGTACATATAAACACATGCACACAGACATGTGATTTACTCTATTTTGAACAGTTGAATGACAAAATGGTTACACATACATCCCACAATACGGAGCGTTTTACTATACATTTCAGATGCTGGCGATAGCGTGGGATGTAGATAAAATACTGTATAGTTAATAAAGCTTCTATTCTTTGTGAATCGTCTGATTTGTTGTTTCATTGACATAGTTAATTGAAGAACCAATAATCTCCATGGTTCACAATTGTATCCTTGGATGCAGAATTAACTTGGTGCTGGTTCTCCAACTATTTTCCACATTAGATAACACCCTCTCATAAAGATGCATGGCAAATATCTATTGATCCATTGAAATAGTCACTAAGTAAACAGAGTTAATTGCAATGAAAGATTTCCCAAGATAGTTGTCCAAGTTGGAGAAATTGTTCATAAATTCTCATATAGCTTGATTGTTTCATCGTTGGACTTTATTGGGCACAAATTAAGATTCCCGAGTTCTGTTAAGGTTTATTTCGATTAGGGCTAATATTAAAATATTTTTATACACCTGTCGATAGACAAGGTTGTATATTGTGGTCACGATTTCTTTGTGTCCTTCCATCTGTCTTGTCTGTGCAATATTTCCAGTTCCATATTGTGGATTGATACCAAACTTTGGGTATACCTTGTCCATGGGACGAAGAAGAACCTATTTATTTTGTAGCCAAATGGTCAAGATTATTTGGGCCAGAAAATCTACAAAAAAAAAAAAGAATATGAAAATCTCCAGTTCCAGTTTATGGATTGTATTAACCTTTGCAGAGAATAGGGGGCGGGAGTGTAGCCATGGTGAAAGAGTGCACGCTCGTAATCTCGGCTGCTGGTCTGGCGTGGGTTCGAATCCCACCGAGGACTTTCAAGATATGAAAATATCCCCGCTCACAGCTGGGCTTATCAGTGTCCATGGTAAAAGGAACTGAGGGTATCTCTCGTGTCCAGGCACATGTAGGCACCGTCGTGATATGGCTGAAAAATTGTTGAAAACGACGTTAAATCCTACTCACTCGCCCTTTGCAGAGAATAACCAAATTTTATTTTTAGGTCATAGGTCAAATTCACTTTGGCCAGAAAAAACTACAAATATGGAAAATCAAGTTCTGAATTGGTTGAAAACTTGCCTGTATTGTATACCTTGCCCATGAGGCATTGAAAAACCTATATATTTTGAGATATAGGTCAAGGTCACCTATAGGCTAGAAAATAGAGAAAATACAATGGAAATGTGTTCTAGTCACAAAGTCAAATGAAGGGATGTGGATTATGATGATAGAAAATAAACCTTTACATCAACAGGTGAAAGTCATGGTCACTGAAGCCGCAAATCTGATACAAGGAAATTTTTTTTCCTTTATGCTGTGATGGCAGGAATGCAGATTGTGATCAAATTTACACCTACTTTAACCTTGGAGAAAAGACAAAGCTCTATCAACTTTGAGGTCATATGTCAAGAATAGTCCGTCGGCTTTGTTCAATGATGCCAAAATGTTTCTATCGTCAAATCTGTATCCCAAAGTCGTTTTTATACGCCCGCCAAAAGGCGGACGTATTATGTGATGGCGGTTTCCGTCCGTCTGTCCGTGTGTCCATCTGTCCGTCCGTCCGTCCGTCCCCCGTGTCCGGTCTATATCTGGGACAGTTTTCTATCTACAGTTCTACTTTTTGGTGAGTGGATACCCTACGGGGAGACGGTGTGTCGCGTACCAAAATGAAGGTCACGGTCAGAGGTCAAAGGTCACTGGCCTAAAAAACAGGAAATCACTGAAGTGTTAGTGTCCGGTCTATATCTGTGAACGTTTTCTATCGACAGTTGCATTTTTTTGTGAGTGGATACGCTACATGGAGACGATGTGTCGCGTACCAAAATTGAGGTCGATGTCAGAGGTCAAAGGTCACTGTTGCCTAAAATCAGGAAATCATTGATCATTGACAGTTTTCTATCTACAGTTCTAATTTTTGGTGAGTGAATGCCCTAGGGAGGAATGATGTGTTGCATACCAAATGTAGGTCGAGGTCAGAGGTCAAAGGTCAGAGAGACAGAAAAATCAGGAAATCATTAAAAATTTCTAATTTTTTGTGAGTGGATTCAGTGGGGAGAAATTAAGTGTCGCATACCAAAATATAGGTCAAGGTCAAAGGTCACTGACCTAAAAATCAGGAAATAATTCAAACTAACATTTTTTTGTGTCAGTAGATACATTAGGGGGACACGATGTGTCACATACCAAAATGTAGGTCAAAGGTCACTGTGACCCAAAAATCATGAAATTGTTCAAAATCATGATTTTTTGTGTCCGTTGAGAAATTATGGGGAGATGGTTTGTCCTGTACCAAAATTTAGGTCAAGGTCAATAGTCAAGGTCACTGACCCCGGAATCAAGAAATCTTCGAAAATTATTTTTTTTTGTCAGTAGATACATTAGGGGGACATGATGTGTCACGCACCAAAATGTAGGTCAAGGCCGAACGTCAAGGTCACTGTGACCCCCAAAATCATGAAATTCAAAAAAATCATGAATTTTTGCGCCCACTGATACATTGACAGAAGACGATGTGTCGTGTACCAAAATTTAGGTCAAAGGTCAAGATCACTGACTCCAAAATCAGCAAATCATTTGAGTCACATTTTCATATGCCTGTCGAAGACGAGGTCATGTAATGCGATGTTTCTTTCTGTCCATTCATCCATTAACATTTGTTGTTCATGCGATATCTCTAGTTTCAAGGTATGGAGTGGTATCAAATACCTTACTCGCATGGTGAAGAGGAGCCATACATCAATTTATCAAAGGTCAAGGTCAAGGCCATACATCAAAGGTCAAGGTCACAGTCCCCCAAAACTGAATCAAGTTTAGCTGACTGTATGTGTTAGGTTTGAATATTCAGAGGTCTCTCCCCTAATGTATACAGCATTTGTCCTGTGGTGTTGTCTCCCATGTTTGAAACAGCTACATTTAGTTGAACTGTTGTGAAATAAAAACCATACATTTACTAATTTAACGGGGAGAGGGGTCCTTTATGAACTTCATACCTGTTTATCAACTCAAGAACAATAGTTTACTTCATCACTTTCTTCTTCCTTCATGAAAAATTCTCTCGTCTGAAAGAAATCCGTTTGCAGGAAAACTACTATTTTCTTGTGTTTGACTATTGTCGATTTCAGTGTTGGATATGTGACCTCTCAGTTCTTGCTCCATGGTCAACTAGTTTCCAAGAGTTAAGCTCATTTTAGTTTACCATTCAATTTTAGATGTGATATATGTTACATTCTCAGAAGCACAAAATTGCAGACCTTTCTCTGGATTGCTAGCTACCAATTGGAATCAAGGCTATTAAGCAACCTTGAAATTTGGACCAATGTAATTCCAGATATACGGGCGTATATTGAAGCCCCTTGGGCTCTTGTTTTTTAGTATTTTAACTTGGCCATGTTTTGTGACTGTTTGTATGACATACAAACATCTCAATATCTCTGATGACGCTTTGATCTGACCCCCAATCCACAGGTTAAGGACTAAGTGAACCAAGTGTTGTTGTTACAGTGTGTTTTGGAAAAGCGTATGCCTGAGGATAATGTTGCATGTGTAGTACAATTAGTTCCTGGAATTGTGTAAACGTTAATTACTGAGAGTGCAAGTATGATACACGATAATAAAGTGAAAACCTCACCATTAGGCTATGCCACTTTTGATCGGTGTAAATTATACACAATATGGAAAAAGCTCCTGCAAATTACAGAAATAGGAAGGTTACCATACAAATATTGACAAAGGTGATTAAGTTTTAACCATATAGTTGCCACTGGATTTAAACAGTTTCCCTATTTTATCTTTGTTAATTGTTACATAAAGATAAGTTTGGAAAATTATTAAAATTCAACATTTTCCTGATGCGCACTTTCCATGATTTTTCGTAGGATTCTGTCGTGTCTGCAGCAATTATCAAGTTTTCAAAGAATACTTCCAATCCCGGTTTGTTGCCGAAATTTGTTAGGTTCGTCTTCTGGAATAGGGCCAGTGCCAAACTGGACCCAACTGGCATACGAATACATTTGTACCATCCCAACAATGTTGAATGTCCACAGATCCACACATTCGTCGTCCAGTTTAATTCGCCAAACCTCATCATTTTCATCGAGAATGGTAAGATGGGAGTTTCCTCTGCTTTAGGAATCTGATAGTTTTCGCGCTGAATCTTTTTTTTCCATATCCTGGGGGTCAAAACATAGAAAAGCAAGGATTTGCCCTCCACAATAACCAAACTGTTGACCTAGTTAATAAATTTGTCCACTTATTCAACAGCATGGAGATTTTCAAGTCTATCACGAGTCTAAAAATTATGGTCATCTTGTATGAGGATTCCCGTTGATGATCGCCCGGATGTTACAGTGCTATCTATATACGAGGGAGACAAGGGTGCATGTACAACCAGGTGCATGTCGACATCGATCTCGCCTTCAGGCGTCGAGCCTCACAGACTAAACAGTTCACAGTTCTAAATAAGAACTCTACTAATATATTCTCCGTTCGAGCCGTTCCTTCTGTCTAATGGTCATATTACAAGTGTCTAGTCAGTCATTCATAATTCAGCCGTCGTCCATTAGAGAATATCCGCGTCCATAATCCAAATACCTATTCCGTGTTCCATATAACACTATTAGCACCAAATTCAAAAAGACAATCATAGTATACATAAACATAGGCTTGTTTACTGCAAGAGAGAAGCAGTCAACAGTTTTTATACGCCCGCCAAAAGGCGGACGTATTATGTGATGGCGGTTTCCGTCCGTCTGTCCGTGCGTCCGTCCGTCCGTCTGTCCGTCCCTCGTGTCCGGTCTATATGTGGGACCGTTTTCTATCTACAGTTCTAATTTTTGGTGAGTGGATACCCTACGGGTAGACGATGTGTCGCGTACCAAAATCAAGGTCGAGGTCAGAGGTCAAAGGTCACTGGCCTCAAAAACAGGAAAGCACTGAAGTGTTCATGTCCGGTCTATATCTGTGAACGTTTTCTATCCACAGTTGCTTTTTTTTATGAGTGGATACGCTAGGTGGAGACGATGTGTCGCGTACCAAAATTGAGGTCGAGGTCAGAGGTCACTGTTGCCTAAAATCAGGAAATCATTGATCACTGACAGTTTTCTATCTACAGTTCTAATTTTTGGTGAGTGGATGCCCTAGTGGGGAACAATGTGTTGCATACCAAATGTAGGTTGAGCTCAAAGGTCAGTGTGACCGAAAGATCAAAATTTCTAATTTTTTGTGAGTGGATTCAATAGGGGGAAATGAAGTGTCGCATACCAAAAAATAGGTCAAGGTCAAAGGTCAAGGTCACTGTGACCCCAAAATTGTTAAAATCATGATTTTTTTAGTCCATTGAGAAGTTACAGGGAGCCGTTTTGTCATGTACCAAAATTTGGGTCAAGGTCAATAGTGTAGGTCACTGTGACCCCCAAAATCATGAAATTCATAAAAATCAGGATTTTTTTGTGTCCATTGATACATTGAGGGAAGACGATGTGTCGTGTACCAAAATTTAGGTCACGGTTAAGGTCACTGT
The DNA here is from genome assembly GCA_036873755.1 of Hanleya hanleyi. Taxonomy (NCBI): domain Eukaryota; kingdom Metazoa; phylum Mollusca; class Polyplacophora; order Lepidopleurida; family Hanleyidae; genus Hanleya; species Hanleya hanleyi. Next base: position 27,659 of record JAVTVY010003834.1, on the reverse strand, counting down.
GGCCCCAAAATCAGGAAATCATTAAAAATAACTTATTTCTGCAAGTAGATACATTAAAGGGACATGATGTGTTTCATACCAAAATGTGGGGCAAAGGTCAAGGTCAAGGTCACTGTGACCCCAAAATCAAGAAATCATTAAAAGTCACATTTTCATATGCCTGTCGAAGACGAAGTCGTGTAATGCGATGTCCATTCGTCCATTAACATTTGTTGTCCATGTGATATCTCTAGTTTCAAGGTATGGATTGGTACCAAACTTTGAGTATACCTTACTCACATGGCAAAGAGGAGCCATACATTTTGAGATCAATTTGTCAAAGGTCACAGTCCCCCAAAACTGAATCAAGTTTAGCTGGCTCTATGTGTTACATGTAGGTTGGAATATTCAGAGTAGATGGCATTTGTTCTGTCTCCCATGTTTGAAACAGGTACATTTAGTGAAACTGTTGTGAAATTAAAACCATACATTTACTAATTTAACTGGGAGAGGGGTCCTTATGAACTTCATACCTGTTTATTAACTCAAGAATAAATATTTACTTCATCACTTTCTTCTTCCTTCATCAGGACTGCACAAATTGAAAATTCTGCTTAACCCAAATATGGGTTACGCTAAAAAAGTTTAGGTAACCCTTCTCTGATTTGCATAACCCATCACTATTGTATACAGGTTAATATCCGTAAGTCAAGTGAACTGAAAATGGGTTATGCATAATGAAAATTGGGTACCAAACCTATTGTTCGTGCAATTTGTGCAGCCCTGTTCATGAAAAATTCTCTCGCCTGAAAGGAATCCATTTGCAGGAAAACTACTATTTTCTTGTGTTTGACTATTGTCGATTTCAGTATTGGATACACATGTATGTGAGCTCTTGACTCTTGATTCAAGGTCAACTTGTTACCAACAGTTAAGCTCATTTTAGTTTGTCATTCAGTCTATAAAGATGTGATATATGTTACATTCTCAGAAGCACGAAACTGTAGATCTTTCTCTGGATTGCTAGCTACCAATTGGAATCAAGGCTAGTAAACAACCTTGAAATTTGGACCAATGTAATTCCAGATATACGGGCGTATATTGAAGCCCCTTGGGCTCTTGTTAATGATGCCGGCAAGACCGCCATTAGTTTCCTTCAGATGATTTGATAGGCCAAAACGCTAGGTAGGGTAATTGAAACGCAACAACAGCTTCAATTTGATTTCATTTATTATCCTTATATGCGTTGTAATTTTTACCTGTATATGGCGAGATTCTGCTGGTGGACATTTCGTCCCCGAGGTCCGCCCCCTGTACAGACCTTTTGGTCTTTGATATATGTTGGCATTGTGGGAAGTTGATGCTGGGTCGACATCAGGCCTTACAGACTAGTCTTTTGTGTTAAATGCCGTCATTTTCATCTGACGGCGATACAGCTCACCAATCTCCAGTGTACGAGTTGTCACAGCGACACAGCTCACCAATTACCAATATACGAGTTGTCAGAGCATTTCCATCATAGCTCTCTAGATTTGTATCTAATACCGCTTATGCCGGTACTAGGGGCTGTGTGATCATGTCATCCAAGTTGCAACATGAACAGGTACAATAAAAGCGTACCTAAGATACAACACATATCACGAATCGTTAGATTCTTGGTATGTGCTTGGTAGAGCTATTCCACCAAGCGCCTCCACTCGGGGTTTCTCGGATTTGGCGATGTATGTCTCATGCTGATGGTGGAGTACGGACGTGGCGTGCGGGATCTGTGGCATTGCGTTTCGTGACTTGTGTCTGATTCCGCTTGACGCGGTGCTGCATGGGGGTTGTGTGAGCCCAATTGCTTCGGGATCCTCGTGGTGCTCATGTGGACAGTCACAATCTAAGCTTGACAGAGAAGCATCATTCTCTAGATGACTGCAGCGATTGTTGTGGATTAAGAATGCTGGTCAGCGGTGCAGATTTGATATTTTTGGAGCATCATGATGTCTTGTCGGCATCATTGAAAACTGCTGGCCGCTTCTCTCTTGCAGGAAACTGGCCTATGTTTGTGTATACTATGATTGTCTTTTTATACGCCCGTCCGTGTGTCCGTCCGTCCGTCCCTCGTGTCCGGTCTATATCTGGGACAGTTTTCCATCTACAGTTCTAATTTTTGGTGAGTGGATACCCTACGGGGAGACGATGTGTCGCATACCAAAATGAAGGTCAAGGTCAGAGGTCAAAGGTCACTGGCCTAAAAAACAGGAAATCACTGAAGTGATCGTGTCCGGTCTATATCTGTGATCGTTTTCTATCCACAGTTGCAATTTTTTGTGAGTGGATACGCTAGGTGGAGACGATGTGTCGCGTACCAAAATTGAGGTCGAGGTCAGAGGTCAAAGGTCACTGTTGCCTAAAATCAGGAAATCATTGATCATTGACAGTTTTCTATGTACAGTTCTAATTTTTGGTGAGTGGATGCCCTAGGGGGGAACGATGTGTTGCATACCAAATGTAGGTCAGAGGTCAACAGTCAGTGTGACCGAAAAATCAGGAAATCATTAAAAATTTCTAATTTTTTGTTAGGGGATTCAATAGGGAGAAATGAAGTGTCGCATACCAATATATAGGTCAAGGTCGAAGGTCAAAGGTCACTGTGACCCAAAAATCAGGATATTATTAAAAATAACATTTCTTTGTGTCAGTAGATACATTAGGGGGACACAATGTGTCACATATCAAAATGTAGGTTGAGTCCATTGAGAAATTACGGGTAGCCGTTTTGTCATGTACCAAAATTTCGATCCAGGTCAATAGTCAAGATCACTGTGACACCAGAATCAAGGTCAAAGGTCAGTGTGACTTAAAAATCAGGAAATCATTAAAACTTACTAATTTTTGGTGAGTGGATTCAATAGGGGGAAATGAAGTGTCACATACCAAAAATTAGGTCAAGGTCAAAGGTCACTGTCACCACAAAATCAGGAAATTATAAAAAATAACATTTTTTTTGTGTCAGTAGATACATTATGTGGACACGATGTGTCACATACCAAAAGGTCAAGGTCACTGTGACCCCAAAATCGTGAAATTGTTAAAAATCATGATTTTTTGTGTCCATTGAGAAATTACGGGGAGATGGTTTGTCATGTACCAAAATTTAGGTCAAGGTCAATAATCAAGGTCACTGTGACTCCAGAATCAAGAAATCTTTGAAAATTGCTTTTTTTTTGTGTCTGTAGATACATTAGGGGGACATTATGTGTCACGTACCAAAATTTAGGTCGTCAAAGGTCAAGGTCACTGTGACCCCAAAATCAGGATATCATAAAGTCACATTTTTATATGCCTGTCGAAGACGAGGTCATGTAATGCGATGTTGCGTTCTGTCCATTCATCCATTAACATTTGTTGTCCATGCGATATCTCTAGTTTCAAGATATGGAATGGTATCAAATACCTTACTCGCACGGCGAAGAGGAGCCATACATCAACTTGTCAAAGGTCAAGGTGACAGTCCCCCAAAACTGAATCAAGTTTAGCTGACTATATGTGTTAGGTTGGAATATTCAGAGTTCTCTCCCCTACATGGATATGGCATTTGTCCTGTGGAGTCTTCCGTGTTTGAAACAGCTACATTTAGTTAAACTGTTGTGAAATAAAAAGCACACTTTTACTAATTTAACGAGGAGAGGGGTCCTTTATGAACTTCATACCTGTTTATCAACTCAAGAACAAAGGTTTACTTCATCTCTTTTTTTTCTTCCTTCATGAAAACTTCTTTCGTCTGAAAGAAATCCATTTGCAGGAAAACTACTATTTTCTTGTGTTTGACTATTGTCGATTTCAGTGTGGAATATGTGAGCTCTCGGTTCTTGCTCCAAGGTCAACTAGTTTCCAAGAGTTAAGCTCATTTTAGTTTATCATTCAATTTTAGATGTGATATATGTTACATTCTCAGAAGCACAAAATTGTAGACCTTTCTCTGGATTGCTAGCTACCAATTGGAATCAAGTCTATTAAACAACCTTGAAATTTGGACCAATGTAATTACAAGCGTCTAGTCCGTCATTCATAATCCAGCCGTCGTCCATTAGAGAATATCCGCGTCCATAATCCAAAGACCTATTCCATTTCCATATAACAGTATTAGCACCAAATTCAAAAAGACAAAAGTATGCATAAACATAGGCTTGTTTCCTGCAAGAGAGAAGCGGTCAACAGTTTTCAATGATGCCGGCAAGACATCATGATGTTCCAAAATATCAAATCCGTATCGCTGATCAGTATTCTTAATCCATAATATTCCAGACATACGGGCGTATATTGAAGCCCCTTGGGCTCTTGTTGAATTTGGTACTAGTGCTGTTGTGTGGATGTGGAGTTAGTCTTTGGATTGTGAGCGCGGATATTCTTTGATGGACGACGGCTGAGTTATGAGTGATGGACTAGACGCTTGTATTAGAATAGGTTAAGCGGAAGACTATAATGTGAAGCCATGTGGCTCTGTCAGTATGTCGGCACCTCTTCCCATTTCCCTTGTATGCGTTGTAATTTGACACAAACTTGGGACTTCCCACTTTATCAATACAATCGTCAATGCGTGGAATAGGGAATGTGTCTGTTTTGGTCAATGTGTTCACCTTTCTGTAGTCTACACATCCTGTAACTGCCATTTGGCTTTGGAACGAGGATACAAGGTGAGCTCCAGTTACTATTATTTGGTTCAATGAAGTCATTGTCCAATAAATACTGAATCTTTTTTTCAGATAGTTTTGTTTAATCAAACAATATGGGTGCTGCTTCACTTGATTAGAATCTCCGACATTGACGTCGTGTGAAATTTTATCAGTCCGAGTGGGGATATCGGGGAAACAAATGTTCATATTGACTGAGCAGAGTTCGAAGTTCTTCCTGACGCGCTGGTTCGAGATGACACAACATGGAATCCAAATTAAGTAGAATGTCAAGAGTTCTGTAATTTCGCCGCTTCCATGGGCTCCTCACGAGTCTCATTATTATTAGGCTCAGAACCAACTACACTCCGAGGGTGTACAGTACTGTTAGTGCTATATCTGTCTATGTATAACTTTAACATATTTACATGACATAACTGTTTGTGTTTACGCCTTTCAGGAGTCTGAATTACATAATTAAGGTCAATTAATTTCTTTTTTAATGACATAAGAACCATAATATCTAGCCTTAAGTGGATTACCATGAATAGGCAGAAAAGCCAGTACCTTCTCACCAGGTTTGAAACTTCGTTTAAGGGCATGTTTATCATAGGTTATTTTCATACATTTTTGTGCGGACTTTAAATTTGACCTGGCCAAATCACATGCTTTAGTCAACCGGGTGCGAAAGTCCGACACATATTGTAAGAGACTACATGAGTCAAGATCACTGTCTAGGAACTTTTCCTTTGGCAGTTTAAGTAGTCCTCTAACTGTATGACCAAAGACTAATTCAAATGGACTGAAGCCTAAAGACTCTTGAACAGACTTTCTAACAGCAAACAATAACAAATGTATGCCTTCATCCCAGTCTTTCTCAGTGTCAAACAATAAGTCCTAATCATGTTCTTTAATGTCTGGTGAAACATTTCTAATGCGCCTTGGCTTTCTGGGTGGTATGCAGATGATTTCTACTGCTTTATTCCCAATTCATGCATGACTTGTTGAAAAATTCCTGACATGAAATTAGATCCCTGATCAGACTGAATGGGCTGGGGGTAGGCCGACAAGTGTGAAAAACTTAACTAAGGCCTTAACAATAGTTTTTGCCTTAATATTCCGTAAAGGAATGGCCTCGGGGAACCTGGTTGAAGCACGCATGACTGTTAACATGTATTGATTGCCTGACTTTGTTTTTGGTAATGGACCAACACAATCTATAATCACTCTACTATATGGTTCCTCAAATGCAGGGATTGGTTGTAGAGGGGCCTTTGGTATGGTTTGGTTTGGTTTTTCTACCATTTGACATGTGTGGCATGACCTACAAAATTCCGTAACATCTTTCTTCAAATTTGGCCAATAGAAATGATTTATAATTTTGTTATATGTTTTGTTAACACCTTAATGACATGAAAGAGGTGTTTCATGGGCTAGTCTGAGGATATCTGAACGATATGAATTTGGTACTACAATCTGATACTTAACTGCCCACTCATCATCAGGTGACACATCTGGCGATCGCCATTTACGCATAAGAACACCATTCTTACAAAAGTAACACACAGAGTTACATCACACTCATCTACTGCCCTGTCAAACAACTTGGAAATGTCCTTGTCACTATGCTGTTCATTAACCAGCCGTGATTTTGAAATTTTTCCATTAGAACATTCCAATTTCATCAGAACATTATCAGCCTCATCATTTAAACGTACGAAAGTGTCGGCCAAACAAACGTCATCGATGACGTCATCTTTAAGAGACTTTTCAGACTCCTCAGTCAATTTACTCATGGCTCTAGTAACTGCACAAGCAGGATACAAACTTTGAATTTCGTCTTCAACTGGATCATGGATCTGATCTAAACAAGGCTTGTCAGTTACAATCGGGTTAACCCCGACCTTATCTCCCGCAAGATCATTTCCAAGAAGTAATTGAACACCCTCAAATGGTAAACTACCTTTAATACCCACCGTAACATGCCCAGAAATCAAGTCGGAAGACAGATGAACGTTATGGAGCGGAACGGGTTTATAATTGACAGAATCTACCCCTTTAATCAGGACATTACTGCCTGCAGATGAAGAGCCAGTAAACGGCAAAGTATCTGCCAACAAAAGAGACTGGGACGCGCCCGTGTCTCGCAAAATCTTCACATGAGCAGCATTAGACAAATCACTTGAAAGTGACACAAAACCATTGTGGATAAATGGTTCAAAAATCTCCATAACAGGATTTGAAAAACTGCCAACCTTATCCTTGTTAGAACTAATGGGAACAGTGTCCATGGCCATCTTAACGTCAGATACACTATGAACGTCACTAACCTGCTTGGGTATAGATCTTGAAGGCTTGTGAAAGGCTTGATCTTGTTGTTTTCTTTTCAAGTTAAAACAATTAGCCATTAAATGGTCTTCCCCCTTACAATAATTGCAAACGGGAGATTTATTTTGAGTGTTAAAAGTGGGTGACTGAGACTTTATCTTTGACCTTTGTAACTGGGTTTGAAAGTTTTAGGCCCTGAGAAAGAACTGGGTTTGTTACCTGAGAGATTAGACTGGAATGAACTTGGCTTAACAGCATTGACAAATGATAATTTGTGTGTCAGAGCGTATTCGTCAGCAAAACGTGCTGCCTGATATAAAGTGTTTGCATTCTTTTCATCAAGAAATGTTCTAATATCACCATGGGTACACCTTCTAAATTCCTCAACCAGCATAAGCTGCCTAAGGCTTTCAAAGTTGTCAATTTTAACCGAGGCACACCACCTATCAAATAACTGTTCTTTTAAACGAGCAAATTCTACAGTCTCCTTTTTCACAACTACGAAACTTGTCTATAGGCTTCAGGAACTAATTCATAAACTTTAAGGATTAAATCCTTCACTGTATCATAATTTGATGCTTGCTCTACCGTCAATTGAGTGTAAATGGCCCGTGCCTTTCCGATCAAAACACTTTGAAGAAGTAAACTCCAATTTTCTTTTGGGCAGTTTCAATTTTCAGCAATTTTCTCAAAATGCAGAAAATATTTATCAACTTCCTTTTCCGGAAATGGTGGGTCTAGACGTATTTGACGAGCCGCATAAAATTTTGATTGTGATTGTACAGGTGCATATGCAGGAGGACTTGTTTGCGACTGTAATTCCACATGCCTCATTTCTAACTGAAACTGTCTTTCTTCCCTTTCTCTCTCTAATTCTCCGTCTTTTTCTAACTTTTCTCTCTATAACTGAAACTGTCTTTCTTTCTCTCTTTCCTCTTTTTATACGCCCGCCAAAAGGCGGATGTAGTATGTGATGGCGGTTTCCGTCCGTCTGTCTGTCTGTCCGTCTGTCCGTCCCTCGTGTCCGGTCTATATCTGGGACAGTTTTCTATCTACAGTTCCAACTTTTGGTGAGCGGAAACCCTACGGGGAGACGATGTGTCGCATACCAAGATGAAGGTCGAAGTCAGAGGTCAAAGCCAGGTCACTGCAAATCACTGAAGTGTTCGTATCCGGTCTATATCTGCGAACGTTTTCTATCCACAGTTGCAATTTTTTGTTGCAAATACGCTAGGTGGAAACGATGTGTCACGTACCGAAATTGAGGTCGAGGTCAGAGGTCAAAGGTCACTATTGCCTAAAATCAGGAAATCATTGATCATTGACAGTTTTCTATCTACAGTTCTAATTTTTGGTGAAAGGATGCCCTAGGAGGGGAACGATGTGTTGCATACCGAATGTAGGTCGAGGTCAGAGGTCAAAGGTCAGACCAAAAAATCAGGAAATCATTTCTAATTTTTGTGAGTGGATTCAATAGAGAGAAATGAAGTATCGCATTAGGTCAAGGTCGAAGGTCACCATGACCCCAAAAATCAGGAAATTAGTAAAAATAACATTTTTTGTGTCAGTAGATACATTAGGCGGACACGATGTCTCACCTACCAAAATGTGGGTCAAGGTCAAAGGTCAAGGTCACTGTGACCCCAAAATCGTGAAATTATTAAAAATCATAATTTTTTTAGTCCATTGAGAAATTACGTTGAGCCGTTTTGTCATGTACCAACATTTAGACCCAGGTCAACAGTCAAGGTCTCTGTGACCCCAGAATCAAGATCAAAGGTCAGTGTGACTTAAAAATCAAGAAATTTCATTTTCATATGCCTGTCGAAGACGAGGCCATGTAATGCGATGTTGCATTCTGTCCATTCAACCATTAACATTTGTTGTCCATGCGATATCTCTAGTTTCAAGGTATGGATTGGTACCAAACTTTGAATATACCTTACTCGCCTGCCAAAGAGGATCCATACATTTTGAGATCAATTTGTCAAAGATCACAGTCCCCCAAAACTGAATCAAGTTTACCTGACTATGTGTTGGAATATTCAGAGTTCTCTCCCTTACATGTATATGGCATTTGTCCTGTGGAATTGTCTTCCAGTTTGAAACGGCTACATTTAGTTAAACTGTTGGAAAATAAAACTATACATTTACTAATTTAAAATGGGGAGAGCGGTCCTTTATGAAGTTCATACATGTTTATTAACTCAAGAACAAAGGTTTACTTCATCACTTTCGTCTTCCTTCATGAAAAATTCTCTCGCCTGAAAGGAAACCTTTTGCAGGAAAACTACTATTTTCTTGTGTTTGACTATTGCCGATTTCAGTGTGGGATACGTGAGCTCTCGGCTCTTGCTTTATGGTCAACTAGTTACCAAGAGTTAAGCCCATTTTAGTTTACCATTCAATATAAGGTAGCTTCTTGAAATTAGGAACTGAGTTCCCTGGCCGGTTATTCAAATGAGATACACCATGCCCAGTTTGGTGTTCTGATCTTGATGGATTCGAGTTCCAGTTGGAATGGCATAGGCCATTCCCCAGTAGTATATAAAACACCGATTCCTTAGTATTGACCTACTTATTTGTCCCCCCGGGTAAAATTTAAGGGGTCTCAAGGTCATCTGGCGATCACGTGATCAAGGCATGACTGAACATTTTGCGGAGCATGCGGAGCTCTCGTCCAATCAGAAGCGAGTATTTCGTCACGTGACTGACCTTTCCCACCTCCAACACAGAAGAGTAGTAGGAAAAGAGTAAATTGCCTCTCATTTGCGGAGTAATCACTTCCGGTTGTGCGGAGTAATGCCCTCAGCCAATCAGAAGCGAGTATTTTGACCCGGTGCATTATGGGACATATCCAAGATGGCGGCACGTATGTTCAAGATGGCGGCACATCCGGTGTCGAATACTGGCCATTTCGTCGGATGTGGTCACCTAGTGTCGAAAACTGGACCCTGTATGGGTCCCGCTACACGTTTTGGGGTCTAGGTGGGCCACTAGTGGTCCAATGGAGTCGTATGAGGTATCAAAGTGAAGCATTCGTGAAGGGGCATCTGATGGGCTGGTGTGAGATTCAGATATCGGCATTCTGCGCATGCGCGGTGGCCCAAGGGTATGAAAATAGACGTTTTGGAGCTAGGGGAGCCACTAATGGTTCAATGGGGTCATATGAGGTATCAATGTGAAGCATTCATGAAGGAGCATCTGATGGGCTGGGTGTGGGGTTGAAATATCGACCTTCTGCGCATGCGCGGTGGCCCAAGGGTATGAAAATAGCCGTTTTGGAGCTAGGGGAGCCACTAATGGGCCGATGGAGTTCTATGAGGTATCAAAGTGAAGCCTATGTGAAGGGGCATCCAGTCATGGGTGGGTGCATGTAAAATTTTTCCTGAAAAAAAAACAAACGGAAAACGGACTTTATCGAAAAATCCGGGAAAATGCCTATATGGGGTATGGGGGATATATAGGTCGCCGGGCTTAACGGGGCTTGCCTATCAATAGAGTTATCTCCCCCTAGTTCCAGGGTGGGTGTATATAAAATTTTTCCTGACAAAATACGGAACACGGATTTTATCCTAAATTACGTGAAAATGCCTATATGGGGTATGGGGGGTATAGGACCATCCTGGGAAACCTACTTCTCGACATTTGCGGTATAGGTTGTGGGGTCTCGTTGTCTTGGTCTCGTCAAGACAAACATGATAGGAAGTGTCCCGGAGCGAATCGGTGAAATTTTTGAAAAAGTACGATATAGCCCCATATAGTCCCATACTGGGGGTATAGGATCAATGTTTGTCCCTCTGGGAAACCTACTTCTATACATTTGCGGTAGGGTTGTTTGGATTTGTTTTTCACGTCTCGTCATTTAGAACACGATAGGAAGTGTCCCGGAGCAAAACGGTGAAATTTTTGAAAAAAGTCACCGAGGCCTGGGTAGGCCCATAGGCCTATACTGCATGGCTATAGGTGTATAGGTCCATACGGGGTGGACATGTTGGAGTCTAGGTGAGTCCCTAATGGTCCAATGGGGTCTTATTTTGAAGCTCTCGTGGAGGAACACTTTACTACACTAATGGTTCGTCCGTTGTCAATAGTCTGCGCATGCGCAGCCTGGCCGTAGTATAGAAAGCAGACATTTTTGGGTGTGTTTGGGTTAGAGATGGGCTATTCACGGTTCGAATGGGTCTTGTGAGGTATCCATATGAAGCCTATGTGAGGGAGCCTCTGATGGCGTGGGTGTGGGGTTGAAATATCGTCATTCTGCGCATGCGCAGCCTGGCCGTAGTATGGAAATAGACGTTTTTGGGGTCTAGCCGAGCCCCTCATGGGCCTATTGGGTCGAGTGAGGTATCCATGTGAAGCCTAGGTGAGGGGGCTAGACTAGGGTGTCGTTTCCATTCTGCTGCGCAGGTCACGTGGGTTGTGACAGTGACGTCAAGCTCAACGCTTCAACGCCCTGGTGAATTAGCCCAAAAGCTCTGATTTTCATGGAATTGTCATTAATTCATTGGAAATGCAGTGACGCCCGTCAACGCTCGTAGTTACGCCTTAGCGCTCTAGCATAGCGCCTTGACGCCATGATATAGACCGGAGAGAGAAAACAACAACAACAAGGATGACACATGAGGGAACAACAACAACAACAACAAGTTGTTTTTTTTCATATAGTTTATTTTCTCCTCCATCATAACATACCCACGCTGGGGGAGCCGCGTTGGGTATGTTTACAATTCAAGAAAGACTCTTGTCCAATCAGAGACCGCCATTTGCATCTGTCCTATTCGTTCCTGTCCGTTAGATGTATTCTTGTCCAATCAGAAATCGCCATTTCAGAGAGTTCCTTCTTCGGTCATGTTCATTCTGAACCGTTTATTCTAATCATCGTCGGACAGGCCTGGGTATTCTTCGGCCAGCATGTCCTGAAACAGTTGTTTGCGCATTCTGATCGCATTTTCCAGGGCCTCTGTGGGTGGTAGCCCCATAGCCTCTTCCAAGTGACGCTTGGTCTTCATGATGGACCTGTGCGTTTGGTCGCCTTTCATTTCAAGCGGTAGTAAGGTATACTGTTCATAGATCGCCATGGCTGTTTTCCTGATGCGGGAGCGCATTTGGGTGTACGTCTGTTGTAAATTATCCTCTCCGGCGTCCTCGATCGCTTCAGCGTGAGTATTGATAGCTGCTGTCACAATACGATCCCAGAAGGTAGGTTCTGCCTCACTTTCCTGGGATGTAGGCTGACTCTCTGAGGTCAAGCTCTCCATATCAGTAGATATACTGTCAGCAATCTTGGATTCGGTATCAGTCGATGCACTCTCATCAATCTCTGTATCAGTATCTGCCTCAACGGGCTCCTCGGCGTCTTCAATCCCATGTATATTTTTCTGGTGTCGCATCATATCGTAATGTCTGGTGAACGTGCGTTCACACTCAGAACAAGTATAAGCCATGTTGACGGTTGAACGTCGACTGTGCGTGTTTTGGGAATACGCTCGCTTTTATAGACAGTAACGGTCATCAACGCTTAGCTCAACGCTTCAACGCCCTGGTGAATTAGCTCAGAAGCTCTGATTTCATGGAATTGACATCAATTCATCGAAATGCAGTGACGCCCGTCAACGCCCGTCGTTACGCCTTAACGCTCGTCTCAACGCTTTAACACACTTTCTTAACGCTTTAACGACGTTTAATGATGCGTTCGAACAAATGTTTCTTTTGTGCTATTGCTCTGACATACGCCGCTTTCCAGTTCATGCCCGAGGTTTTCAACATCAACGCTGTTCTTTCAATTTCCATATAGACTGGATCCTTATCCAACAATTTCATATGGGTCAGTAAGTCGACATACTGCTGACGTAAAGCCCGTCGTAATCTGGGTGCCAATCTGTTATGGGCTAAAATTGCAGCTTCCTCTTTCGAATACCCTTTGCGTTGAAACTTGTTTCCTGTGGCCTCCAAAATCTCGCCCATCTCGGCGTCCATACTTTCTTTGAACAAATCCTTCCATAGCCTCGAGTTCACATTATGTTCTTCAACCTCGGGTTGGGCCTTCACGGTTGGGTGATATTCCGGGACTGGTGATATGAAGAAGGCCCGCTGTACGGGGGTGGGTTGCTGCTTCACCAAATGTGGACTCGGTGGATGGTGTAGGGGCTGTGGTGATCCCTCGCCGGGTAGCAGGTGGGTTGTCAGCCGGCGATCTTCGGGGGTATGGGCTTTTAAATCTACGAACAGGTAGCCGTACGGACGACTTGTCGCTTCTTGAAACGCCTGCATGAAATGGTCGATGTTCTGAGGATAAATTCGACTACCAAACACACGAATTTGTGCTCTGTCGATGGGGTTGGAGAACAACACAAAGTATTGGCAGTTCAAGGCAATATCTCTGGACGCCTTCCCTTGAGGAAAGAGATTCTGGGTCAAATAGATGACGGACAGATTGCGATGATGGGACCCTTTGGTGAATAGGTCGGCGATTTTCGAATTGTCCTTGGCCGCACTCATCAGATCATCTAGCACTACCACGTTGGTCTGCTCGGGGTCAAAGTAATACGGTTCGTCTATGTCATGAGGAATCCCTGGGACGAAACTCACATTCTGTAATCGCGTAGTTTCGTAGGCGGGCTGCCATTGGCTATAACACCAAACAACACGTGTCGGAGCTGGGGTTGCCACACCTTCCTCTAAGAACTTCATTACCCAGGACGTCTTTCCACATGCCGTAGGGTCGCTCACCGTCATCGTGTAGGGATGCTCTACTGCACTTGCTGGACCTATAGCGGGACTCGGTGGTGTCTCTTGGTTGTGTTTGCCTTGAATGTGCCTGATCATATTATCGCGACGAGAGAAGGTTCTCTGACAGAACGTACACGTACACGACATGTTGATCTGTCGACCAATACATAAGGACTGATGAGGGACACATGTTCATTCTTATATGTACAGACACCACCACCACACACTACCACACACACACACACACACACACACACACCACCACCACCACCACCGCCAACGCCCGGTGGTGGTGGTGGTGGGAACTCCCGTGTGGCAGAGCTCTTGGATCGGAGCTCTTGGAGCTCAAAGCCTGTGGAGCTCAGATCTCGGAAGTGGAAACCTTTGCGCGCCGGGGTCAAAGGTCAGTTCCGGTCACGTGAACGGAAGCGGAAGTGACCTCACAGAGGTCGTATGCAAATGTCACTTCCGAGATCTGAGCTCCACAGGCTTTGAGCTCCAAGAGCTCCGATCCAAGAGCTCTGCCACACGGGAGTTCCCACCACCACCACCGGGCGTTGACGCCCGTCAACGCCCGGTGGTGGCGGTGGTGGTGGTGGTGGTGGTGGTGTGTGTGTGTGTGTGTGTGTGTGTGTGTGTGTGTGTGTGGTAGTGTGTGGTGGTGGTCGACAGATCAACATGTCGTGTACGTGTACGTTCTGTCAGAGAACCTTCTCTCGTCGCGATAGTATGATCAAGCACATTCAAGGCAAACACAACCAAGAGACACCACCGAGTCCCGCTATAGGTCCAGCAAGTGCAGTAGAGCATCCCTACACGATGACGGTGAGCGGCCCTACGGCATGTGGAAAGACGTCCTGGGTGATGAAGTTCTTAGAGGAAAGTGTGGCAACCCCAGCTCCGACACGTGTTGTTTGGTGTTATAGCCAATGGCAGCCCGCCTACGAAACGACGCGATTACAGAATGTGAGTTTCGTCCCAGGGATTCCTCACGACATAGACGAACCGTATTACTTTGACCCCGAGCAGACCAACGTGGTAGTGCTAGATGATCTGATGAGTGCGGCCAAGGACAATTCGAAAATCGCCGACCTATTCACCAAAGGGTCCCATCATCGCAATCTGTCCGTCAACTATTTGACCCAGAATCTCTTGCCTCAAGGGAAGGCGTCCAGAGATATTGCCTTGAACTGCCAATACTTTGTGTTGTTCTCCAACCCCATCGACAGAGCACAAATTCGTGTGTTTGGTAGTCGAATTTATCCTCAGAACATCGACCATTTCATGCAGCGTTTCAAGAAGCGACAAGTCGTCCGTACGGCTACCTGTTCGTAGATTTAAAAGCCCATACCCCCGAAGATCGCCGGCTGACGACCCACCTGCTACCCGGCGAGGGATCACCACAGCCCCTACACCATCCACCGAGTCCACATTTGGTGAAGCAGCAACCCACCCCCGTACAGCGGGCCTTCTTCATATCACCAGTCCCGGAATATCACCCAACCGTGAAGGCCCAACCCGAGGTTGAAGAACATAATGTGAACTCGAGGCTATGGAAGGATTTGTTCAAAGAAAGTATGGACGCCGAGATGGGCGAGATTTTGGAGGCCACAGGAAACAAGTTTCAACGCAAAGGGTATTCGAAAGAGGAAGCTGCAATTTTAGCCCATAACAGATTGGCACCCAGATTACGACGGGCTTTACGTCAGCAGTATGTCGACTTACTGACCCATATGAAATTGTTGGATAAGGATCCAGTCCATATGGAAATTGAAAGAACAGCGTCGATGTTGAAAACCTCGGGCATGAACTGGAAAGCGGCAATAGCACAAAAGAAACATTTGTTCGAACGCATCATTAAACGTCGTTAAAGCGTTAAGAAAGTGTGTTAAAGCGTTGAGACGAGCGTTAAGGCGTCACGACGGGCGTCACTGCATTTCGATGAATTGATGTCAATTCCATGAAATCAGAGCTTCTGAGCTAATTCACCAGGGCGTTGAAGCGTTGAGCTAAGCGTTGATGACCGTTACTGTCTATAAAAGCGAGCGTATTCCCAAAACACGCATAGTCGACGTTCAACCGTCAACATGGCTTATACTTGTTCTGAGTGTGAACGCACGTTCACCAGACATTACGATATGATACGACACCAGAAAAATATACATGGGATTGAAGACGCCGAGGAGCCCATTGAGGCAGATACTGATACAGAAATTGATGAGAGTGCATCGACTGATACCGAATCCAAGATTGCTGACAGTATATCTACTGATATGGAGAGCTTGACCTCAGAGAGTCAGCCTACATCCCAGGAAAGTGAGGCAGAACCTACCTTTTGGGATCGTATTGTGACAGAAGCTATCAATACTCACGCTGAAGCGATTGAGGACGCCGGAGAGGATAATTTACAACAGACGTACACCCAAATGCGCTCCCGCATCAGGAAAACAGCCATGGCGATCTATGAACAGTATACCTTACTACCACTTGAAATGAAAGGCGACCCCACGCACAGGTCCATCATGAAGACCAAGCGTCACTTGGAAGAGGCTATGGGGCTACCACCCACAGAGGCCCTGGAAAATGCGATCAGAATGCGCAAAAAACTGTTTCAGGACACGCTGCCCGAAGAGTACCCAGGCCTGTCCGACGATGATTAAAATAAACGGTTCAGAATGAACATGACCGAAGAAGGAACTCTCTGAAATGGCGATTTCTGATTGGACAAGAATACATCTAACGGACAGGAACGAATAGGACAGATGCAAATGGCGGTCTCTGATTGGACAAGAGTCTTTCTTGAATTGTAAACATACCCAACGCGGCTCCCCCAGCGTGGGTATGTTATGATGGAGGAGAAAATAAACTATATGAAAAAAAAACTTGTTGTTGTTGTTGTTCCCTCATGTGTCATCCTTGTTGTTGTTGTTGTTGTTCTCTCTCCGGTCTATATCATGGTGTTATGCTAGAGCGTTAAGGCGTAACTATGAGCGTTGACGGGTGTCACTGCATTTCCAATGAATTAATGACAATTCCATGAAAATCAGAGCTTTTGGGCTAATTCACCAGGGTGTTGAAGCGTTGAGCTTGACGTCACTGTCACAACCCACGTGACCTGCGCAGCAGAATGGAAACGACACCCTAGTCTAGCCCCCTCACCTAGGCTTCACATGGATACCTCACTCGACCCAATAGGCCCATGAGGGGCTCGGCTAGACCCCCAAAACGTCTATTTCCATACTACGGCCAGGCTGCGCATGCGGAGAATGACGATATTTCAACCCCACACCCACGCCATCAGAGGCTCCCTCACATAGGCTTCACATGGATACCTCACAAGACCCATTCGAACCGTGAATAGCCCATCTCTAACCCAAGCACACCCAAAAATGTCTGTTTTGTATACTACGGCCAGGCTGCGCATGCGCAGACTATTGACAACGGACGAACCATTAGTGTAGTCAAGTGCTCCTCCACGAGAGCTTCAAAATAAGACCTCACTCGGCCCCATTGGACCATTAGGGACTCACCTAGACTCCAACATGTCCACCCCGTATGGACCTATACACCCATAGCCATGCAGTATAGGCCCATAGGCCTATGGGCCTACCCAGGCCTCGGTGACTTTTTTTCAAAAATTTCACCGTTTTGCTCCGGGACACTTCCTATCGTGTTCTAAATGACGAGACGTGAAAAACAAATCCAAACAACCCTACCGCAAATGTATAGAATTAGGGGGACAAACATTGATCCTATACCCCCAGTATGGGACTATATGGGGCTATATCGTACTTTTTCAAAAATTTCACCGATTCGCTCCGGGACACTTCCTATCATGTTTGTCTTGACGAGACTAAGAAAACGAGACCCCACAACCTATACCGCGAATGTCGAGAAGTAGGTTTCCCAGGATGGTCCTATACCCCCCATACCCCATATAGGCATTTTCACGTAATTTAGGATAAAGTCCGTGTTCCGTATTTTTTCAGGAAAATTTTTACATGCACCCATCCTGGAACTAGGGGGAGATAACTCTATTGATAGGCAAGCCCCGTTAAGCCCGGCGACCTATATATCCCCCATACCCCATATAGGCATTTTCCCGGATTTTTCGATAAAGTCCGTTTTCCGTTTTTGTTTTTTTCAGGAAAAATTTTACATGCACCCACCCATGGCTGGATGCCTCTTCACATAGGCTTCACTTTGATACCTCATAGAACTCCATCTGCCCATTAGTGGCTCCCCTAGCTCCAAAACGGCTATTTTCGTACCCTTGGGCCACCGCGCATGCGCAGAATGCCGATATTCCAACCCCACACCCAGCCCATCAGATGCTCCTTCATGAATGCTTCACATTGATACCTCATATGACCCCATTGAACCATTAGTGGCTCCCCTAGCTCCAAAACGTCTATTTTCATACCCTTGGGCCACCGCGCATGCGCAGAATGCCGATATCTGAATCTCACACCCAGCCCATCAGATGCCCCTTCACGAATGCTTCACTTTGATACCTCATACGACTCCATTGGACCACTAGTGGCCCACCTAGACCCCAAAACGTGTAGCGGGACCCATACAGGGTCCAGTTTTCGACACTAGGTGACCACATCCGACGAAATGGCCAGTATTCGACACCGGATGTGCCGCCATCTTGAACATACGTGCCGCCATCTTGGATATGTCCCATAATGCACCGGGTCAAAATACTCGCTTCTGATTGGCTGAGGGCATTACTCCGCACAACCGGAAGTGATTACTCCGCAAATGAGAGGCAATTTACTCTTTTCCTACTACTCTTCTGTGTTGGAGGTGGGAAAGGTCAGTCACGTGACGAAATACTCGCTTCTGATTGGACGAGAGCTCCGCATGCTCCGCAAAATGTTCAGTCATGCCTTGATCACGTGATCGCCAGATGACCTTGAGACCCCTTAAATTTTACCCGGGGGAACAAATAAGTAGGTCAATACTAAGGAATCGGTATTTTATATACTACTTTCCCCCCATGCCGCTGCATGGTATGGCATAAGCCATCCTTTGTCTGCCGAGTTCCTAACTGTATGGCATGGAGTTTCGAGGAGTTCCAACACGGAGCACCATGTCACTGTGTATGGAATGCCTTTTGCCAGTTCCTAGTATGCCCCAATTTCAAGAAGCTTCCTTAGATGTGATATATGTTACATTCTCAGAAGCACAAAATTGTAGACTTGTCTCTGGATTGCTAGCTACCAATTGGAATCAAGGCTATTAAACAACCTTGAAATTTCTAATTATAATTCCTTTAATTCTAGCTGATTGTGCAATTCTAATTTCCTTTTCTCCAAATCATCAGCTGTTTCCTCAGTTAAATCGAAACCACTTTCATCCCAAATGTGTTTGCTAACAAAATGATTGATAATGAGTTTCTTAATTTATTGCTTTCTCAAAGATGTTTTAACTTTAATTTGTAGGAATTTACACAGCGCGACCAAATCTTTGCGTAGTTCATTAAATACCTCCTGACTATGCTCTAAGGAAAACTGTGCTGGATCAAATGACATGCTGACTTCACAAATTTTGACAATGTTGTAAAGCTGTATCAATTTGAACCTATGTTGCAAAGCTGCCAGCTGATCAATAATGTAAACAAATACTCCCGGACAGGTCCCAGATTTTTGTTTCGTCAGCTTTACCGTAAGGGAAAGACGTGTGAAGTCAAGGATTAACAATCAAATATTTATTTACAATACTAAAATCATATACAATTTAAGTAAGGTAAAAAAAAAAAAAAATGTGTGAAATATAGTCTTACTGTTCAATGCTATACCGTTGTAAACTTGACAGTCATTGTTGACGCGCACAAATCACTCTTCTGTATAACGGTAATCCAACAATCCAGTAAATGTCCAATATCCGATAGCCTTCAACAAATAGCGTAGACCATGCAGCAGCCAGCAGTCAATACACAGGAGTAAACAATCCAGCAGTCCACAGCCACAGGCAAAGGTATCACAGTATAACAGACCCACATAAAAAGCCAGTTTGAATTCCCTGCTCAATGACTGAGTGATGTGCTATTTATACTCTATGAGGCATTCAAGATGATTCTGCCAATCAAGAAGCTTGTAGAATATACACCATTACAGCATGATTTGACCTAGATACAATTTACAATAGCCTTTCAGAAAGCTCTAAGTGGTTGACCCACATAATAGTACGTAAACAAGCTTGCGTCAGCCCTAGATTCTAGAAACCCCCACAACGTCTAATAATAGACTATAATACCATGACAAAAAAAAAACGATGACCTTCACATTAAGGAACATTAGAACCAATATGATACCGATTCATTTACACAAAGCTAAATTAAGCGAATCCTCAATGTCCGATAGTCGAGGGTCCAGGCCCGCCTAAGTAGTATAGTAAGATGAAATTCGTGCCACTTGAAATTTATCTATACGCCATGCAAACATATTGTGACTGGTGACCTTGATGTGGTGAGTGATAAGGATCTGAAATTACTCCTGACGAAAGGACCTAAATATAGAGAGCCAAGAAGAATAAATATGAAGGCCGACCAGAAAATAGTCCTGTCTGCATTAGAACAGTACGTTATTGATTGGTCTAAGCGAGAAAAAGTTGAACCTACAGTACTCGCTGATTGGCTGGACCTCACCAAGAGCAAGGTCGTTGAAACAATTCGCCATATTGACAGAGGTACTCTTCCCCAAGCAAAACAAGTACTGAGAAACCTCAATTCGCAAGAAGTTCTAGCAAATCTCCAGAGTAAATTCGTCATAGTACCAGCAGACAAAGCCCCGAATAATATAATATTCATATGTAAATATTACTATTACCAGGTGCTGGTTAAAGAATTGAGTGTAGACATATCTTCATCAAATACGTCTACTTACTCCCAAACTGCATTTACTCTGGAAGATTTATTTAACAATCATAAAAGTTTCTCAGGGAAAGAGGTATTTGTCTTCCAACCAATCATAACGACATACCAAAAATATACTGGACTCCCAAAATGCATAAATCACCATACAAAGCTAGATTCATAGCTGGTTCTAGAAGCTGCACCACCAAACTTGTTTCAACCCTATTGATGAGGGCCCTTCAGGAGGTAAAAGCATTTTGGGAAAGATATTGCGCCACTATTTCTAAGAACTCTGGCGTTGAATGTATGTGGATATTGAAAAACTCAAATGTCTTACGGAAGAACTTGATGCTAAAGGTCACATACCGTACAGACATGTATCCACATGGGATTTCTCGACTCTCTATACTACAATCCCTCATCAGGACCTTATTGACCGTCTAAGTTCATTAATAGTATCTGTATTCAAGAAAACTGATCGTAGATATATTAATGTACGAAGCCATAAAGCATTCTTTAGCTCTACTACATACAAGAGGTATCATTCATGGGATGTTTCTTTGTTTATAGAGTTGTTTGAATTTCTCATTAAAAATATCTGTGTGAAATTTGGCAACACAATATATCAGCAGCATATAGGTATTCCAATGGGTACTAATTGTGCACCCCTGTTGGCTGACCTGTATCTGTTCTCTTATGAATATGACTATTAGTCTAGTGGCTTAACGCCATTTTTCAACGAAATCGTGACATGCTGGATTAAAGCACCAAACTTGGCAGAGTCCATGTACATGACATGTACAAACATTTCGCATGGCGGTGCCCGACCTAAGTGACCTAGTTTTCGAAAAATCCAAGATGGCGGCCAGTACGCCTGTGAAACATATAAATACCCGTATTTCTTCTTGTTGTTGGGTTAGTGTGTTCATTAAAATGACCGAATATGCCTTTGTGAAGCCTAGAAATTGACATATTGGTGCCTCAAACCCTTTGCAACCATAAATATTATCAAAAGGTATGATTTTTAACCCTACGTGTTATTCTTGTGGGGGGGGGGGGCACTTTTCGCCGCCCCCTCCCCACTTAGTGAAATTTTCTCTGCTGCTCCAAAACGATGAAACCTAGCTAGGGAGCTGAAACTTCGTGACTTTTTAGTTTATCGTATATTGGAGTTATTTTAAGGCCATTTGCATATCATTCAGAGCAGAGGATCATGGGTAAATCCAAAATGGCGGCATGTATCCCAGAAAGTCGTGTTTTCAGTCCTTTCTGTCCGCTTCTTTGCACTTTTTCTGGCGAAAAATGACTAGAAATTAATTAGGTAAAACTAGTTATTATAATAGAGAAGAAAAGCAACTCCGAGTAGGGATGACAATTTCATTCTGTATATTTCGCTATTAGTTATTTGTTCACTGCTGAAGATGCTATAACTAATAGCGAAATATACAGAATGAAATTGTCATCCCTACTCGGAGTTGCTTTTCTTCTCTATTATTGGAAAATCATCAGTGGTTCCAATGGATTCTAGTTATTATACGTAGTGGTTTTTAAAAAGAAAAATCGTAAAATAAAAATTTGGATAAATCGACCCAAAAATCGGCCAAAAAATAGCTTCAGTGAATTCATATCATCATGCATT
Organism: Hanleya hanleyi; assembly: GCA_036873755.1. NCBI lineage: Eukaryota > Metazoa > Mollusca > Polyplacophora > Lepidopleurida > Hanleyidae > Hanleya > Hanleya hanleyi. The sequence goes on along the minus strand of JAVTVY010003834.1, from coordinate 5,461 downwards.
TTTTTAAAAGATACCGTATGGTAAGTTTCAGTACTCTACTGAAGTTGTATTTTTTTTGTGAGAGGCGAGGAGATTTCAAGTGTCCTGTTGAGAAACCTGACGAGGGAGCTTTGAAATATACTACGATGATTTAGTAAGGAATTGCAAGGGCTTTCTGGAACTTGATGCAGTGCTCGTCGACTTGGAATTAAGTGGATTTGAAAGAAGATCGAAAAATCACCAAAAACAAACCGATTCGGGTCGGAGAAGATTGGCCAGCTCAAGATACCGAACTGCATGTTATCTCTGACTATCGAAGGAGATTTAGTTAATATTGAAGCAACATGTGATAATAGATGTTTGAGGGCTTACGGGTCACAAACCACTAAATAATCGCCTTACTTATTATGTAGTAAATTCATTGCGCACATCTTGCGAAAACGATACTCCCTAACATTCGCCACCATGAATGACCTACCACAGGATGTAACTTAGCTTTCCTGCTAAAACATATGAAAAAATCAGCATACATTTCCCACGATCGTATTGAGCCAGAGCCGACAGAAAAGATGGCATGCCACCTGACATATGAGCATCGGATTTGGTGGGCGGCCAATCAAACTGGCCCAGATTTTTTCCCTCTTAAAATTTGGAAAGCTTATTTGGATATTTGCTAGAGTTGAATATTATAGAAACATTTAAAAATAGATCAGAAACCATTTTCCGCCCAGTCCGATATACTGACCAATCGTTGATCTCTAGGAGTTTAGTCCGTAATATCACCTTGCACCCCAAAACCATTTAGGGGTTTGTAACCTACAGAAGTGCGGAGAGCAAGATCCAAATCGTGTCGTCGGTTGAAAGTGAATACTTGGTAGAATCCCGGATGTTTGCGACTAGTTTCCTACATTAAAAGCGATGTTGAAGAGGTAATCCACGTATATTATGGTCCTTAATCAGAATACTCCTGACTCCATCAGAACGTGGGCTTGGAGCCTATTCTTTAGCCTGGATTTGTTGATGCTCTTCGACATTCCCAGAATGCTTGTCGCTCTTCGCAAACTTGAATATGTAGGTTCTCTTTTCAACATTTCTTTCAATGTAGAAAAATGGCTCTGGCGACACCTTGGATTCTACAATGTCATAACTTTTACCTGCCTACGACTTGTCTTCAGAATTCTAAAGCAATTATTGTAAGCCATCAAACATCTATTATGTTATTTAGCTCCGATAAACATTTGCCGCTAAATCTCTTCCGGCAATCTGTGATAAGAGTTCTGTATCTTGCAGCTGGGTAACCATCTTCCATAGACTTGTCTAGAGTCACCGTTGAGCATATATGCAGCACTCATTGAGCGTACATACAGAAGATTGCTCGGTCCTACCAGAGGCTCCGAGTGATTGGTGTTTAGACCTCTGTTTCCCCGAACCAGCGTTATTTATTCTCTTGTTCTTTCAAGTTTTTTTGCTGCGAAAACTTAGATGACATGCTTTGTGCCACTTAGCATGGTTCCGCAACAATTGCGCAGCAATTTCACATCCTCTTTCATAGTTTACATATCATACGATGCGAGGTTTAACTTTGAAATATTATCTTTTGACATTTTTTTTGCAAAGGGCTAGAATTGCCAATATATTAATTTCTGGACAACACAAATGTATATTTAGTCATTTCAATGAACATCCTAGACTAACACTGAACAGAAAGACGGGTGTATACTGGACGCCATCTTGGATTTTTCGAAAACTACGTCACTGAGGTCGTTCACCGTCATGCCGAATGTCTGCATATAACATGTTCATTCACTTTGCCAAGATGGGTCAGCTTCAATCCAGCATTTCACGATTTCATTCAAAAATGGCGCTCAGCCACAATACTAATGCCGTTTTTGTATTAGTAAATTGATGGCCTGAAGATCAACGACCTTGTGAATAAACATGCGGCCATGACTCGGTATTCAGAGCCCTGTCAGAAGTACTTGGGAAACACAGTTTTTCGCGTATGTCTAAATTATATCAGAGCTCAAGTTCTGTATATATATAACGATAAACTGATTGGACATGAATAATTTCCATATCGCGCCAAGTTTCGTCCGCTGATCTTGATTTATGATTAAATCTGTCATTGTAACCTATTTGAAATATTCGTTTATGATCTCCGTGCCTCACAAAACATATATATGGCCACTTCAAATAACATGTTAGCCAACATACGAGCAAGGATATGACCATTGAATATTAAGCGGCCATATTGGCGGCCATCTTGGATTTTGAGAGAACAAGGTCACCCAGATCGGGCACCTACCCGGGATATGAGTAGTAGTCATTAAGCAACTAAAGTTAATTTTCCCCCGGATGTAAAAATGACGTCACAATTGAGGGTGTGGCGCCATCTCTACACTATGGATGCAAGGGAGACAACTCGGGCATTGGGGGGTTATTGGGGGAGGTGGGGGGGTTATTGGGGAGGTGTGCAAGAAAAAAAAAGTTCCGGCAAAAAAAAAAAAAAAATGTATTCATGCGCGGTGATGCGGTTTGGCCGCGGTTTTGGCGGTGATTCGGTCTCGGGAAAAAGCTTCCGCGGAGAAAAAGTAGTCCCTAGATAAAATGGTCCGATGGGGTCGAGTGAGGTATCAAAGTGAAGGTTAGGTGAAGGAGCATCTAATGGGCTGGGTGTGGGGTTGAAATATCGTCATTCAGCCATCAGAACGTGGGCTTGGAGCCTATTCTTTAGCCTGGATTTGTTGATGCTCTTCGACATTCCCAGAATGCGCAACAATTGCGCAGCAATTTCACATCCTCTTTCATAGTTTACATATCATACGATGCGAGGTTTAACTTTGAAATATTATCTTTTGACATTTTTTTTGCAAAGGGCTAGAATTGCCAATATGTTAATTTCTGGACAACACAAATGTATATTTAGTCATTTCAATGAACATCCTAGACTAACACTGAACAGAAAGACGGGTGTATACTGGACGCCATCTTGGATTTTTCGAAAACTACGTCACTGACGTTTTCCCCTGGGAAACGTACTTCTATACATTTGCGGTAGGGTTGTGGGGTCTCGTTTTACTCGTCTCGTCATTTAGAACATGATAGGAAGTGTCCCCGTGCGAATCGGTGAAATTTTTGAAAAAAAGTCACCGAGCCCCATATAGACCCATACTGGGGTATAGGTTCAATGTTTATCCTACTGGGAAACCCACTTCTATACATTTGCGGTAGGGTTGTGGGTCTCGTTTTACTCGTCTCGTCATTTAGAACACGATAGGAAGTGTTGCGGAGCGAATCGGTGAAATTTTTGAAAAAAGTCACCGAGGCCTGGGTAGGCCCATAGGCCTATACTGCATGGCTATGGGTGTATAGGCCCATACGGGGTGGACATGTTGGAGTCTAGGTGGGCCACTCATGGTCCAATGGGGTCGAGTGAGGTCTTATTTTGAAGCTCTCGTGGAGGAGCACTTGACTACACTAATGGTTCGTCCGTGTTCAATAGTCTGCGCATGCGCAGTCTGGCCGTAGTATAGAAAACAGGCATTTTGGGTGCTATGTAGGGGTGTGTTTGGGTTAGAGATGAGCTAATCACGGTTCGAATGGGTCGTGTGAGGTGTCAAAGTGAAGCTTGTGTGGGGTAGAGTCAGAATGGTGTGTTTTTGAATGCATGTCGCGTTAATCTGCGCATGCGCAGTTGGTTGTAGTAAGTAAAGTGGCCATTTTGGGGCAGCGAAGGAAGTTATTTGGGGTCGAGATGGGCTAATCACGGTTCGAATGCGTCCTGAAAGGTGTCATCTTGTAGTTCTCGGGGTGTACACTCCGATTTGAGGGATGTTCGCGTCATCTGTGACGTCATCGGTGACGTCATCGGTACGAGTAGTAGCGAAAGTGGCCATTTTCGGGCAGTACATGAAGGTATTTGGGGTCGAGATGGGCTATTCACGGTTCGAATGCGTCCTGGAAGGTGTCATCTTGTAGTTCTCGGGGTGTACATTCCGATTTGAGGGATGTCCGCGTCATCTGTGACGTCATCGGTGACGTCATCGGTACGAGTAGTAGCGAAAGTGGACATTTTCGGGCAGTACATGAAGGTATTTGGGATCGAGATGGGCTATTCACGGTTCGAATGCGTCCTCGAAGGTGTCATCTTGTAGTTCTCGGGGTGTACATTCCGATTTGAGGGATGTTCGCGTCATCTGTGACGTCATCGGTGACGTCATCGGTACGAGTAGTAGCGAAAGTGGACATTTTCGGGCAGTACATGAAGGTATTTGGGGTCGAGATGGGCTATTCACGGTTCGAATGCGTCCTGGAAGGTGTCATCTTGTAGTTCTCGGGGTGTACATTCCGATTTGAGGGGTGTCCGCGTCATCTGTGACGTCATTGATGACGTCATCGGTACGAGTAGTAGCGAAAGTGGACATTTTGTGGGTGCGTGAGGGTGAGTTTGGTGTAGAGATGCACCATCCTTAGTCCGAATGCGTCGTGTGAGGTGTCATTTTGTAGCTCTCGGGGTGTACATTCCGAATTGAGGCATGTCCGAAGCATCTGTGACGTCATCGATGACGTCATCAGTAAGAGTATTAGCGAAAGTGAGCCTTTTGGGGCAGTGCAGGAAGGTATTTGGTGTAGAGGTGGACCATCTGCGTTGCGAATGCGTCGTGTGGGGTATCATGTTGTAGCTCTCGGAGTATAGACCCTGATTTCAGGGATATTTATAGCATCTGTGACGTCATTGGTGACGTCATTAGTACAAGTTGTAGCGAAAGTGGGCCTTTTTAGCAGTGAAGGATGTTATTTGGTGTAGAGATGGACCATCCGCGGTCCAAATGGACCGTGTGAGGTGTCATCTTGTAGCAACGCCCACCAACACCATTCTTAATGCTTCAACGCCCTGGTGAAATAGCTCAGAAGCTCTGATATTCCATGGAATTGTCACTAATTCTTCGAAATGCGGTGATGCCCGTCAACGCCTGTCGTTACACCTTAACATAACGCCATGATATAGACCAGAGAGAGAACAACAACAGCAACAACAACAAGGATGACACATGAGAGAACAACAACAACAACAAGAAGTTTTTTTCATATAGGTTATTCTCCCCAATGTTACATCATACCCACGCTGGGGGAGCCGCGTTGGGTATATTTACAATTCAAGAAGATTCTTATCCAATCAGAGGCCACCATTTGCATGTTTCATATTCGTTCCTGTCCGTTAGATGTATTCTTGTCCAATCAGAAGTCTCCATTTCAGAAAGCGCCATCTGAACCGTTTATTCTAATCATCGTCAGGCAGGCCAGGATACCGTTGAGGCAACATATCCTCAGATAGTTGTTTGCGCATTCTGAGTATCTATCAGTGCATGGGTGAATACTTTCATCCGATGGAGGTGGTGGTCAGTTTAACCACGAAGAACGCAACATTGGTCATTATCTCCACTATCCACTTGGTGTTACAATTCAAGCAGACTTGTCCAAT
>JAVTVY010003833.1:0-38702 GCA_036873755.1 Hanleya hanleyi | reverse complement strand
AACAACGTCAAGTGCAAACTCCGTCAGCTGCTCTGAATTTACCTTGGACGACTAGTCTGTTAACGGGATATATTCATCCGAGACTAGTTTATCCGACGTAATTTTAGTTGCATCGACGTATATTTCCGTGGAAGAATCCCGAATACTTATGAACCGTAATTTCACTGAACAATCGACGAGTCGCCATTTTTTTTTTTTTTTCGGTTTCGTTTTCGTTCGACCTTTAAGTTCTCGTTCCTTCCAACGCAGGGAGATACAAACGATACTGAATAAACACACGTTGTTTTCGTAGAATGCCAATCGTAAGTATTTCTTTGTATAATCTGTGTGGTCTGTCTTAAGAAAATAGTAATACCACGTTGGTTTAATATAACGAAAATTGACACAACCATACAGCGTGCGGTTTGAGAACTTGACAAGGGAGTGAACTCTTCCTAGCGAGAGAGCAAGCAAGCGTTATAAAGTGTTGCGTTGTTGTTTTTTTCCTTCTTTTTTTTGTTAACCATATTCTATCAAAATAATATCATCCTCAAGACTCCTATTATTGGTGTAACCCAATACAATCATCGTGTATATAAATAAAATATATATAATCATCGTTTTATAAACCAGTGTGATTTTTCATACTGGTGGTCATTTGTAATTGAATAATATCACAGTAACTGGAACTTCACTTATGTCATCACAATATTTTATATATTTATTAATTCACTGCTTTTGTTAAATGTTCCCATAATTAAAATTATTTTTCTGTTAATGTTAAATTTTGGATAATGGTTTCTTCAAATTTAATTTTAGATCTAAATTAATAGATAAATGGGGTTTTTATGATATCAATATATATATTTTGTTATAATTACCACCTAACAAGTTGGGCCATATTTGTATACTGAAATTGGATGTGTGTTTGTGTATTATTCAGACAGTCCTGTGTGGAGTTGGAAAAAGGAATTAAAAGTTCTTTTATGTAAATATTGTTGATTGATTGAGATATAACAGCTTTCAGAGAGGGAAATAGTTGACACTCCTCACTGCATGTATATGAGGAGTGCATGTACATGTATATATAAATGCAAACCAGTACCGGCAGCATTACAAAGTTTTAACTGATTACCTGAAATATTACTCGTAAACAACTTGAATAAATCTAACATAATTTGTTCATGTATCCTGCCGGATACCTGAAAACATAATGATGGAAACGAGTAAACGCAATCAACAACACAAAATGGTTTTAATTACACAAAAGGTTAAAAATACCTGAATTGGTAACAGTAGACAAGGTTCACAGAAGGTAACATTTACCCTGGTTTGTAAAAAAATTATATACTCAACATTGGGGGAAAAATGATCCTGGTTTGTAAAAAATTTATATACTCAATTTGAGGGAGAAAAAATGCCGATAAATTTTATTTTAACTCAATTTGAGTGAAAAAAAACTCAATTTTCCAGATTTCGGTTCGTAAAATTTGGACTTCTATGAATCCCTGTTGCTGTGTACACTGCTGTTATACTTCTACAACTTGTCCTTACCAAAAAATGGCTTTCGACTCAAAACTATACTGCTGCTATACTTCAGTGAGAGGAATGCTGGGATAGGAATTGCTTACTTATTTGAAAAATAGGTCAACTGAAATTCCCTCCAGTGAGTACACAGTTGCTGTATATGGCACATCAGATCTATGCAGTATGCCTCTTTTCTCTGCACAGCTTTGTTCATGAACTGATGCATGTAAGTAGCATTAATATATTAGATGCCATGGGAAGAATTCCCCTTTCATTCCATTTCCATATTTTTCCAATACTGCATATTTTTCCAACATTACAGGCCAACATTATGGCAATGGCATGTCTGATCTAAATAACATGGCGAGAATACAGCGTAATTGTCAGCCAGGGCAATCAGTTTAATTACACCCCAAAACATGTATACCATGTTAAACTACATCACATGTCCATGTTATAATGTAGTAATATCCACATGTGTGTATGATACATGCATGTGTCAATTTTGCCTGAAGGAGGATGCTTGTATACCATTTTGATTTTGGCCACACTTGGTATTTGGGGCAATCTTATACTGCTGCTATACTTCAGCCTGTCTACTGCCACTATGCTTCAGGCATACTTCCACTCTACTTCTACCATACTGGCCATATACTTCTGTCTATGCTGCTAGCCCTCTTCCATTACACTGCCTCCATACTTCTGTGAAGGGTTACAGCAGCTTAATTAACATAATGTCAGCATACTGCAGTCATACTTCCACTATACTTCTACCATAATTAACATAATGTCAGCATACTGGCACCATAATTCTACCATACTTCTGCAACACTTCTACAACTCACAAATTCAGTTTAACATGCAACCAATTGTCTTGAAAAAAGCAATCTCATGGAAGTATGCTAGAAGTATATACTTCTATCATACTGCATTTATACTTTCAGCTGCTACTGCCACTGTACTTCTATTCTACTGTGGGTATACTTCCATTTCGTAAGGGCCCGTGAACAGCGGGGGACTGACGTCATCACGAGACCCAGAATGTGTTAAAATCAGAGCTGAACTTAGCCCCAACTGGGACCCACGATACTAAACATAGGTCCATCAGTGCATCCTGCAGCCACCACAATGCAGCTCGGTCGCAGGCAATGATTTAGTTGCTCCTTACCATGCATTTTCCGATAAAACGTATCATGAACTAGTCCGAATCGTCCGAACGGCCAACATCTGTTGTCTTTTTGAGTGGGTTTCGCTGCCTTTTGTACCAGTACCCGCTTGAATATATGATCAGCTCCGCCATGTTTGTTTTCACGCTGGAGTGTCGACTGCGCAAACGGTGGCGTGTATGGTGTTTATTGCGGCCACCATTTGCGCAGTCGACACTCCAGCGTGGAAACAAACATGGCGGAGCTGTTTGAAATTTTCAGCGGCGACTCGTACAAAAGGCGGTGAAACCCACCCCAAAAGACAACAGATGTTGGCCGTTCGGACGATTCGGACTAGTTCATGATACGTTTTATTGGAAAATGCATGATAAGGAGCAACTAAATCATTGTTTATACGATTCGGGCTTCTACATTACGATGGTGGCTAGGATGTACGTGGGACCTAATGTCAGTATCTAGCCTTTTTCGAAGTTTTTTCCATTTACTTCTGTGTTAAAATTAGGCTTTTCAGAGGGAGGAAAATCCCCCAGTGACGTCATTGTATCATAGAGAATATGTCAAATGAGATATTGTATCCGAGGTATTCAACCTGGCCTAGTGAAAACGAAAACTGAACCTCTGTCAACCTTAACAACCAACGTGCGAACAGAGAACTTCAGAAAAATTAATGATTTTAAGCAGATTTCGACTAATCCACCTTGACTACACCGACTCCCTCGCCCTGCTCTTCAACAACCACACGCCTTGTGCTGCCACCCCCACCCATTTCACACTGTTGGGAGGACTTTTGGTCACAAATCTGCCAGTTCGTCGCCGGTTAAAAGTTAACCCGGAAGTGTTTGAAAAGATCCCGCGGTTTGGAGAATGCGGAAATACGATTGGACAAAAATATTCAGCCTTTTGACAGCCAAAAGTGGGGGCTGTGGCTGGAGTGGATGTCGGTCTGTCAGATTTGCAACAGTTTCTTCCCCGCCAGACAGAGCACGTGTCCAAAAATGCGTAAGAAAGACGTATCATTATGAACTGAAGAATTGGAACTGATGCTGATGCATGGATTCTCTTTGAGACATTCTCGATTTGTTAGAAACAAGCGTCACAGTCTGAGTTGAATCTTTTGCAACAACAACGACAACAACAACAACAACAACAACAGAACACTGAATCATGCTCATGATAGAATTTATATGTTTACATTTTTATTTTTTGTAATAACAAATGAATAAAGGTACTCACGTATAGAAGGAAACCACGAGAGCATGATAACATTTACCATTCAAGCGTACAACAAGACAAATGATAACATCTAGTAAAAGAAGTTCCAATAGTTCAACAAGCTAAACCCTACTGACATCTATTTTTGTGATATTGACCACGTAGGGTTTAGTCGTTGAAATGAAAATTCCTATCGCAAAATTCTGGCCTCCCGACCTAGTTAACTAGGGTAGTGCATTGAAATTTTGAAGTCGCTTTTGGACCTTATTTGAGTTTCAACACACTCACTGTTCCAATTTGCATGTTTCACCAAAATCTGGGAGATGGTGACTCGGTTAATGAGTGTCAAGTCAATTGAATCTTGCATTTAATTTCCCAGATTTTGGAACATGCACATTGGAACAGTGAGTCTGTGTTGAAACTCAAAGTATGCACACCTTAAGCTTAAATCAAGCATCGGAAAGTGCATACAAAGTTTGAAATATATGTATTAAGGCAGTGTGACGTCACTGGACATAGATATGATTGCAACAGACCACCATAGAATACCATGCTTTATTTGCAGCTTACTCTGTGTAATAAAATCGTAAAAAACTAAAATAAATATTTTCTGACACTGTTCACAATGTTCATTTGATGGAAACTTTACTTGAGGGTTTACGATCACTTTAATATAACATTCTGTCATTGGACTGAATGGCAGACTCAATATTGTATGATATTGAATCTAAGGTGGGTGGCTTCATTCCAAGTATCCCACTGCTCGCACTCGCCAGATATGATCCATTATCATGACCAACTGCTCGTCAGATATGATCCATTATCACGACCAACTGCTCGTGAGATATGATCCATTATCACGACCAACTGCTCGTCGGCACCAACCTACTGATCAATGTGTATATCCCCAGTATTCGGTAACCAGAACTTCTAATATTGGGGTTTGATACATGTAATTGCAGCTACACATGTATAAGGACACATCAATCCTATAACATCTGTCTCAGCTTGTAACTTTATCATTGCAGGATATGATGAAAGTTGATGACGGTCACACTGAAGAACATAACCTGGGTTATCTCCCAAATATATGATGGCCAGTAGTACAGAGATCAGAGAGGGATTTCTCTGTCCAATATGTGTGAAGGATTTAGGCACAGTCACACAGCTCCAGTCCCATTTTGAAGAGGCCCATTCAACCGAAGATAAAGCAGTCTTCCAGCAGTTGAAAGGTAATCCAGTGGTGAACATCCTCATACTATATCATACTGGGTTCCTAACATGCCCAAATAAGAGATTATCCGGGGAGCAGCAGTTGAAAGGTAACCCAGTGGTGATGCATCCTTACATTTTGTATATACTCAGGGATAGGTTTTAGAATCATTATACAATGTATATATACGAGTGCTCATTCACCCCCATGGCTCATTCACCTCCATGGGTTCATTCACCCCCATGGGTTAGTTTAGGGGGATAGGGAGATCGCGTGCCCTTTCTATACTACTCATCGCGCACTACGCAGACCCCTACCTTGAAAAAAAAAGGGGCAGGGCGCTAGTCTGTTGAAAAGGGGCACTTTTTGCGCGGACGAGGAATAAAAGGGCATGTCAGAGGCACTAGTAGTCACGGCGGCGGTATCGGTATTTTCTAATATCACCATTCATTTCTGTCGATCACATGCATTGAAAGAATGGATTGAAAGGATGATACACAGGAAATCTGCTTAAAATTAGATCTGCAGTAAGCACTCCCTAGTTTACTTGTCAGTCATGTAAATCTGAAACTTGTCTCAGTCCAAGCCACAGGCAAGATGAGGAGTGTTTCTTTTTAGATCGGGTTTTAATTGGATTGGATACGGAAGAGTTTGAAATTCACAAGATGTCAACCGAGAAAAATATTTACTGATGATCAAGAGAGAGAGAGAATTAAGGTTGATTGCCATAGGCCTATCCCATATGTATATAATTTCTGAGCAATAACTTCTGAGCTGAAATCTTTGAAAATAATGACAAATAGAACATCTTTATTACGGTAGTCCCAAAATGCTACTGAAAAGCAGCGAGTACCATACCTCAAAGTTCACAAATGGATTTAGATGTTTTTATCTTCAGATATTCATTATTTGTGCAAATCATTATACCAGTGAAGCCTGAATATAGATCATATGAATGTTCAGCTTGCTGTGATATAGGTACGTAGCTATGATCTACTTCTTTCAAGATACTCATAATTTTCACTGGAATTTGCATGAAAATTTGTTGTTGTTGTTACTGCAATTTATACTATTCGGATGAAATGGGCTACGTAATATCGCCATATCTCAACAAGGCTTCAAATCAATTTGAAATTTCTGAAATAATGCGGCAGATAATAGATTTGGGATAATATCGGTCCCATAAAATTAGGCTGCGTCCACGTCTCCACGTGGCTGCGATCACCAACGAATCGACTGAAGGTTGCAAACCGGAAGAGTTCACCACAAATAAACAGGGTCAACATGAGGCAAACAACAGCCAAATTACGTAAGAAGTATTGAAACTTCGAGCTTATCATTAAAAGAGCTTAGTACCAGTAATTATCCTGGGTATTTAATCTATAAGTCCGACGTGATTATCAGTGTGAAACAGCGGGGTTTTCCCCGCGACGTACGGCTTTCAATCTCAAGTTAACGTAACGAGGTTTCTGACTGGCTAGGAGTACCGCCTTATCAAGGCCAGCCAATCACAACGCCAGTACTTGAATACGTTGCTTCAAGCAAATATGGCGAACAGAAATGTTTCCGTACACAACAACGGTCCTTCGATAAGACAGATTAATCCTTCTTAGAGTTGGGGCGGATCAACGATGTGAAGGAATGGAATTCGGAAATAAATAACCTGTATTCATAAAGTATAGTAGCAGAACACGGCTTTAAGGAAGAGACGGGGCGCGGTCTAAATGGGGCAGGGCGCATTTTCGGGCATCTCAAAAGGGGCGGGGCGCACTCTGAGGGGGGCGGGGCGGAGCGCCCCTCTGGTTTACGCAAGCGAGGGGTCTGCTACTCATCGCGCATGCGCAGTCGACCCATTCTACTGTAGGGTGTAAGCCTGGCCCATGGAATCTCGGGTAGCGAAAACCCCAGGTCTCTCGCCCCACCCTATCCCGCGCCACACCTATGCGACCCGCTGTGCAGTGAGTAAAGTGGAGGAGGAGGAATAGGAGTCGGATACGTCACGGATTATACTAGGAGATTGGATCCCTCCAAGATGACCAACACTCTCCTGTGTAGATGATCATATAGTGTCTTGGATCATACGTGGGATCCTATCCAGAATCATGATTTTGTACAATATTATCCTTGTATTCTGGAGGTCCATTCAAACTGATTTTCAAAATACTAGAATTCAAATGAGATTTTGCAATTTATTTCAGCCCTATTATTGACCAATCGAATCAACAGTTGACTAGTTTCACACCAGAAACAATCACATTGACGAAGCAGGTCTGAATCAGGCTCTTACAACACAGTGTTCATGTAACTGGTTTTTAAATACCAGAATTCCAATGTCAGAGAGTTGCAATTTGTTTCAGTCCTATTATTGACCAATTGAATCAACATTCACACTAGTTTCACAGCAAACAGAATCTGACATGTAAATTTACGCAATCTAGATCTCCGAACTTCCTCTTTTGTGGAAGTTGATGTGCCTGAGTGGTTCAGTGCACTTGAATAAACTGCTGGTAGTTTGGTGCCAAACTGTTGAGAATCCAGGTTTTGAGTCTCACACGGCACAATACTTGAGCTTTTACCAAGAAAGTGTCGTGCTGCACAATTGGATATAAATGTTACCAACTTTCTACAAGGAATTAGTAATCTTATATATTTTATAATCAGTATAATATTAAACTGAGTACGGTAGTACTATAGCTTATCAATCAAGAATATTCCCAAATTTATCCTAAGTTGAAAATTTGGGAGATCTCAAAGTGAAGAGATAGTAACACTTTTGGCAAAGAGATTTCTGTGAAACAGTACATGTGTAATAGTCTGTCATGTAACAATTTAATAACATCCTTTTGGACTGGATATATCTGTTTTTAATTGACAGGTCTTTTTGATAAAGCGAAGAAGAAAATCCTGAAAGCCATCGACTCTGATGAAGAGGATGATGAGGCTCTGGTGGGGTCAGGTTTCACAGCATCTGTTTATACTAGGGTCAGTGTGAGCGGCTATGACCCCAGCCTTTGGGAGCCTCAAGAAATTGGTAAGTTTTAATATTGACTACATTGTAGCTGCTAGAACATTTACAGTCAGTGCTTTGATTCGAACTGGACACTGTCAGAGATGTTTACCTCCGTGTGATTTCTCGAATCGATTTTTATCCCTCGACCAAATTTTGGCTGACGGGTATTGTCGTCATCATGTACGTCCATCTGTCCGTCACGGCTTTCTCGTTACCAAGATATATTTAGAACGACTTACCCTAGGCACTCCAAACTTGCAGTGCACATCCATATAGTCATGACCCAGAACCCTATTAAATGTGGACCCGATTGGTTGGAAACTTTGGCGGCCATCTCTAATTTATGTGAAACCATCACAGCTTTCTCGTTACCAATATAACTAATTTGGAATGGCTTACACTAGGCTCACCAAACCTGCCATGCACATCTATATGCTCATGACCCAGAACGCTACTGAATATGGACCCGATTGGACGGAAACTGTTGTGGCCATCTTTAATTTATGTGAAACTATTAATCTTATGTATCTTGGAACCATTTCGCTGTTCAGTGTGAAACTTGGTATACATCATCGATACATCAAGAAACTTTAAAGGAATGACCAAACCAGTCCTCCTGAATGGATGGAAACCTTGGCAGCCATCTTTAATTTATGCAAAATCTATAATGAGGTATATCTCTGATACCATTTACATGTAAGTGTTCTATACGAAACTTGGAATACAGCATCGATGTATCAAGAGAATAACCACATCAGTTTCTCTGAGTGGCTGGAAGGATGGCCGGCCATCTTTGATGGGGATCGCCAGCCACACTAGGCGGCGCTAGTGCTCCAACAGGTAAAGAAGACGTGACGTCATAAAACGAACAATTATAACGTCGTTACATTATGACGTAGCATGCGACATGGGCATGCGCCATTTACCTCTTGGTACACGTAGCCACCTGGCGTCAGTTCGAGCTGGCGAACCCCATTTATGCAAAATCATTAAAGGATTTTAATCAGTATTTTTTTTTCTCTGGAATATGTGTCAGAAGAGTTAGTAGTCAATTAAGAATTTTTTTTAAAAAATTTTCCTTGTCCCCTGTGGGCATATTTAAGCCTTTTTGTCGGCTCTATTTAGCTCCCAGTCAGATATGCATATTTGTGAAATGAAAGCGAGGCCGCCAATCTGTGACGTCACAGGCGCGAGAGCTCGCTAATGACAAGTAGCAATTTAGTATGAATTACATACTGGGAGAGATTTCTTTTAGTGGCATTTAGAAGTTGGGAAGTAGATAAATAAACAAATTGCTTATGGATAACAACTTCTAGTTTATTCAGGACGACGTTTTGATACAGGTATCGTTCTCAAGACAATGACATCAATAAATAAATAAGCAGTATATATTCATCCCCAGCGCGTATGACCTACTGATCCAAGAACCCCACCGTACCTTGAAGCCCACCTTGTTAATTAATCCAGCCATCTCCACAAGCCTAATCCTGTCCTATTAAATATTTCTCACCTAGTATAACACTATTGTTACCATACTGTTGACATTTGCTCAAGGAACTGTATATATACTGCTTCTTCACAATTCGACTCGAGAATACTACCTCATAATAAATAGCAGTGTAAATTGACTCCAAAATGCCGTATTGTGCCGCCTACGGTTGTACAAACGAGCAGAAAAAAGGTTGTGGGTTGAATTTTTTCTCGTTTCCCGTGGAGACCATCCGTCGGAAAAAATGGGTGCACTATTGCCGTCGTGTAGGTTTTGAGCCATCAAAATATAGCTTACGTCAAAATATTTAGGAGAGGGTATTTGAAATCAGGCGAGTGGTTGCAATATAATACAATATAAAATATGACCGTTTACGTGAGCTAAATATCACTCTCGTGACATGAATTTACTAGACTGCTTGCGTGCAGGTGGGATATCTGATAATGTCAACAACACCCGTTGTGCGAGAAATTGCCCCAATTATCTGCAAAAAGTCGGGAGCAGGACCGTTAGAAAGTCGCAATTTGTTCTTTCCTATCAATTACGCTAGCTGGACGGCATATTCCTACTGGAAATAATTTGTTGAACACAGATTTGCCAGAAGTAAAAACAAAATGAACTAAATATTTTTGGTAGATAATATATAACATTGTACTTTCAAACTGACCTGAACGAAAGAGAAAACTTCAAAATTGGCGTACGTCTCGGTGTTGAAATTTCAGCAGCTATAGGCCTGGACTAACAAATTATTTCGATCATTGTCTAAATATTTATTCATTCTGTGCACAGGAGGCCTATATATAACGTCCGGCATAGATAATAAATAACATACCAGTATGTTCCATGTGGGACGGTTAATCTGTTGTAGATTCGCTTTCCCTCTGTTCCATCTCATTTCGGTCGTTTGGTACGGATTTAAACTGATACGGCAGAACGTCAGAACGTCCATTTATGTCGTCTGTATATAGATCATCATCACTGGCATATTCCTCCATGGTTTCGAATCGTTTTCGATTAATTATACAGCGATATACCCGATGGAATCCACAGCTTAATATATAGCGCCGACAGCTGCCCACAGGAGACGGTCGCCTGTCTGACGTCACAAGGTCACGTGACGCCTAAGCTCATTAACGGGTTAACTGGCGGAAATTGAGCTACAGGTCTTTAATTAAAAAGGCTTAAATACGCCCACAGGGGACAAGGAAATTTTTTTTAAAAAAATTCTTAATTAAGTACTAACTCTTCTGACACATATCCCAGAGAAAAAAAAAATATTGATTAAAATCCTTTAATGATCTCTTCTCTGATATCATTCAAGTGCTCGATGTAAAATTTGGTATACATCATCGATGCATCAAGAGACTTACGATGAATGACAGAACTGGTTTATCTGATTGGGCAGAAATCTTGACGACCATTTTAAATTTATGCAAAATCATTAATGATCTTATATCTGATACCATTTTAGTGCTTCATATGAAACCACAAATCATCGATACATCAAGAAACTTACAATTAATGACAATCAGTTTCTCTGATTAGGTGGAAAACTTGATTGCCATCTTTAATTTATGCAAAATCTATACCTCTGGTACTGTTCATGTGTAAAGAAGCAAGACTTTGTATACCTCATCAATACATCAAGAGACTAAAAATGAATGACAGAAATGTTTTCTCTGATTGGATGGGAACCTTGGCAGCTCTTTTTAATTGATGTAAAATCGTTGATCATCAATATATCCTTTGATACTGTTCAAGTGTTCAGTATGATGCTTGGTATACATCATCAATGCATTCAAGAGACTTATGTACATGTAATGAATACCGGTTTCTCTGATTGCACGGAAACCTTTGAGGCCATTTCTAATTGCAAAATTTTTGATAATCTGTTTTTTTTTTGGTCACTCGACTGCTTGGTGTTCCTGACATCTTCAGAGTAGAATGTATCAAATTGAATACATTATGAATGGCTGGCGCTCAGAGCTGACGGGTTTTCAGATGCGCAGAGTTATTTTTTATCTCGCCTTACGAAGTAAAGGGGAGATATTGTGAGGGGGAAAGAGGATGTCGTCGTCGGTGTCGGTGTCGGTGTCCCTTGCCTGGAAATGATAGGTTTTTGGTTTAGCAAGTTAAAAAAAATCTAGAAAAATTAGACAAAATATTAAAAAAAAAAATATGGGGGGTGGGTATGCCACCTGTGGGTACTACCCCTGGGGTGCTCCAATGTTAAAATCTCGATGATAGAACTTTGTGTTTAGCTGAAGTGCACATGTACATCTGTACTTAGAAAGTTTGTTGCAGTTGTCAGCTGTCATTGGATGATTATGAAACTTGGTACACATGTTTCTTATGATTAGAGGATGTACCTGTGCTATTTTTGAGAAGAAATATAAATTTTTCTCCAAATTATGGCAAATGATAGAGTTTTCTGTTTAGGTAAATTGTACATGTAGGCCTCTACATGTATACATGTACATGTACATGGTAAGTTTGCTGCAGTTGTCAGCCCCCATTGGCTGATTACGAAGCTTGGTACACATGTTTCTTATGATTAGAGGATGTACGTGTGCTACTTTTGAGATGAAACAGTAATTTTTCTCCAAATTATGGCAAATGATGAGTTTTCTGTTTAGGTGAATTGTAAATGTAGGCATCTATATGTATACATATACATGTACATGGTAAGTTTGCTGCAGTTGTCAGCTCTCATTGGATGATTACAAAACTTGGTACACATGTTTCTTATGATTAGAGAATGTACCTGTGCTATTTTTGAGATGAAATATTAATTTTTCTCCAAATTATGGCAAATGATAGAGTTTTACGTTTAGCTGAAGTGCACGTCATGTACATCTGTACACCACAGTTTGCTGCAGTTGTCAGCTGTCATTGAATGATTATGAAACTTGGTACACATGTTTCTTATGATAGAAGATGTACCTGTGCTATTCAGGAGATGAAATATTAATTTTTGTTCAAATTTTGAGGGTTTTGTCTAAGTAATCTGCCAATAAAAACATGTACACCTGTACATGGAAAGTTTCTGAAGCTGTCAACTTTCATTGGATGAGTTTGACACTTGCTACCCAAGTTCAATGTGATTCGAGGATGTGCATGTGCTATTTAAATATGACATTAAATATGAATTTTGGTCCTAATTATTGCAGTTTAGACTTTGTATATTTCCATTGATTTTTATTTCCATTGGTTTTTGTTGGCAAAAAATTTACATGTAGATCTGTACATGGAAAGTTTGTTGAACCTTTCGTGGGATGATTATAAAACTTGGTGGACATGTTTCATGTTTTCCTAGGTCACAGCTCTCCCGCAGTAATCCCACACGGGACTGACCTATCCAGCCTTGTTCCCAAATGGCACTGGCCTATCCAGCAGTAATGCCACACGGGACTGACCTATCCAGCAGTAATCCCATACGGAACTCAACTATCCAGCAGTAATCCCAGACCGGACTGGTCTATACAGCAGTAATCCCATTTGGGACTGGCCTATCCAGCAGTAATCTCACACAGGACTGACCTATCCAGCAGTAATCCCAAATGGCACTGGCCTACATGTATCCAGCAGTAATGCCACACGGGACTGACCTATCCAGCAGTAATCCCAGACTGGACTGGCCTATCCAGCAGTAATCCCACATGGGACTGGCCTATCCAGCAGTAATTGCACACGGGACGGGCCTATGCAGCAGTAATCTCACACGGGACTGACCTATCCAGAAGTAATATGACACTGGACTGCAATATGCAGCACTAATCCCACATGGCACTGACCTATCCAGCCATAATCCTACATGGAACTGACCTATCCCACTGTAATCCCACACAGGTTTAGCCTATCCAGCAGTAATCCCACATGGGACTGGCCTCCCCAGCCGTAATCCCACACAGGATTGCTGTATGCAGCAGTAACCCCACACTGGACTGCCTATGCAGCAGTAGTCCCACACTGGACTGGCCTATCCAGCATTAATCCCATATGAGACTCATCTATCCAGCAGTAATCCCAGACAGGACTGGCCTATCCCGCAGTAATCCCACTTGGGACTGGACTATCCAGCAGTAATCCCACAGGGGACTGGTCTATCCATCAGTAATAACACACGGGACTGGTCCATCCAGCAGTAATCCTACACAGGACTGGCCTATCCAGCATTAATCTCACATGTGACTGACCTATCCAGCAGTAATCTCACACTGGACTGCCCTATGTACCAGTAAACCTGACGGCACTGACCTATCCATCCTACATGGCAGGCCTCAATTTAAGGAGTGCTGATGGTAACCTCTCAACAGGTTACCATGAATTCTACACTGGTAACCTGTGGGAACCTATTGCATAATTATTAACCTAATGTCATATTATTAGTCAAAATTATGGGGACCTGAAAATAGGTTACCACTATTTTTCATATGGCAACCTCCAGGCAACCTGAGAACAGGTTACCACCTTAAATTGAGGCCTGCATGGGATTAACTTTATGCCAGTAATCCCACATGGGACTGATGTTATTGTCTGTACCAGATAATCTATTCCAGACATTATTGTCTGTACCACATCACCTATTCTAGACCTTATTGTTTGTGCTACATGTATGCTTTCAATACTGCTGCACCTTCGGCGGATGACCCCGCAAGGCGAGATGTTGGGGTTCTCAGAATGCTTGTAATCTTTTACAAGCCACTGCTAAAGCATCTTCTGCATTCATCCAAATCTTTCAGGCTTTTACATATGCATTTTCCATTCATTGTGTACCAATATACACAGATTAAAACTGTCTGGCTCAGCCCACACAATTCACCTCAGCAATCAGCAGTTACCGAGGTAAATGCTGTGGCATAATCAATTCACCTCAGCAATATTTAACATGGTGTTAATATGACATCATTTTTTCCGAGGTGACTTTTCTGAATTGTGTGGGATGTGGCTGAGGGGTTGTTGCACCTTTTAGGTGCTGCCTCATGTTGGAAGATGACATCAATCTTTATTTTCAAGGTTTTTCAGAACAAACAAGCATGATCTTCTCGTCCTTTGGCCCAGCTCCTGTATTCATGTACATGAGAACCTTTTGGGTTGGGCAATGCCCATTCTCGAGAGCCAGTGTATCATTCGATAGGTTACGAACCCTCTGCGATGATTTAGGGATTACCTGGACTTGTGCAGATTGGTGATGCCTTGTATTAACGACGTCACGTGCAGCATGCAAGTTTCACCCAGACTAGAAATGACACTTATTCATATGCAAATGAGATCGTGTGTAACAACATAGAATTGACTGCCTGGGGAATACTTTGCTCCTTCTGAAGCCCAGATTCAGCTCTGTGTGAGGATGCACCATTCACCAGCAAGAGGCAATTGAAGGGAGTTTCAAAATAACGTTGCAGTATTTACGGGTTTGTGTGTTAATTAATGTGTCGCCCCTGTTCGTCCCATATATAATCTTCACAACACACTCATTCAAACTTGTTCTATCTTGGCTTTGAAGGCTTTTAACGGAAGAAAAAGAATGGAATATCCTATGTAGCATTGTGATCGTTTCACGAGCTCAAATTGCTGAATTGAAGGGTCGACAACAGCATTTTTATCGAACCGGCCGGTATCAACGGCAGATTTTGGATAGCCAGCGAAAACAACTTATAAAAAAAAAAAATAAATAATCCAACATACGTATTTTCTTATAGAAACAAAGATCTATTAACAGTTCTCTATTTTACAACATTCAATGATTTCAGATAATTTAAGATAATATCTCCAGGTGGTGACAATACACTGTTCCGTGACGGGGACAAGTAGGCCCCTAACAGAGAAACAGTTCTATCATTGTCCTTCCATATATCATCCGTTTATTGAATAAAATCACAGACATCGGACACACCACTCTAGGATTTACAGAATGCACTGAATACATGTATATAAACAATGCAAGTTACAATAAATTCTATAATAGAGGAAGGCCGCGCTGCAGGAAAGTCGATTTGACCCGGCGCATTTTATAATAGTAACATCGGAATGGCAGGTTTCTGTATGTTGTTCATTTCTGCTCGCGAAAATGAACATGCGAAAACGAACGTGCAAAAACGAACGTCAAGAGTGCATTTAAAATGACCATGCTAGTCATTTGACGCTGCTCTGTAAAATGAACGACCTGACGCATGCAGAAATGAATGACCCCCTGTTAAAAAATGAACACGTTCGCATCAAAACTTTTGACACACTCCCTAACATGGAAACACAACATCCAACAATAACATCGAACTCAGCATCGATACTCCAAACATAGAAAACTGAACATACAGAAATCATAACATGAAAACACAACATCCAACAATAGCATCAAACTCAGCACCGATAACCCAGACATAGAAAACTGAACATACAGAAATCATAACATGGAAACACAACATTGAACAATAACATCAAACTCAGCACCGATAACCCAAACATAGAAAACTGAACATACAGAAATCATAACATGGAAACACAACATCCAACAATAACAACAAACTCTGCACCGATAACCCAAACATAGAAAACTAACAAACAGAAATCATAACATGGAAACACAACATCCAACAATAACAACAAACTCAGCACTGATAACCCAAACATAGAAACCTGAACATACAGCAATCATAACATGGAAACACAACATCCAACAATAATAACAAAATCAGCACCGATAATTCAAACATAGAAAACTGAACATACAGCAATCATAACATGGAAACACAACATCCAACAATAACATCAAACTCAGCGCCGATAACCCAAACATAGAAAACTGAACATACAGAAATCATAACATGGAAACACAACATCCAACAATAACATCAAACTCGGCACCGATAACCCAAACATAGAAAACTGAACATACAGAAATCATAACATGGAAACACAACATCCAACAATAACATCAAACTCAGCACCTATAACCCAAACATAGAAAACTGAACATACAGAAATCATAACATGGAAATACAACATCCAACAACAACAACAAATTCAGCGCCGATAACCCAAACATAGAAAACTGAACATACAGAAATCATAACATGGAAACACAACATTCAAGAATAACATCAAAGTCGGCACCGATAACCCAAACATAGAAAACTGAACATACAGAAATCATAACATGGAAACACAACATCCAACAATAACAACAAACTCCGCACCGATAACGCAAACATAGAAAACTGAACATACAGCAATCATAACTTGGAAACACAACATCCAACAATAACATCAAACTCAGCGCCGATAACCCAAACATAGAAAACTGAACATACAGAAATCATAACATGGAGAAACAACATCCAACAATAACATCAAACTCAGCACTGATAACCCAAACATAGAAAACTGAACATACAGAAATCATTTCATGGAAATACAACATCCAACAATAACATCAAACTCGGCACCGATAACCCAAACATAGAAAACTGAACATACAGAAATCATAACATGGAAACACAACATCCAACAATAACAACAAATTCAGCACCGATAACCCAAACATAGAAAACTGAAAATACAGCAATCATAACCTGGAAACACAACATCCAACAATAACAACAAACTCAGTGCCGATAACCCAAACATAGAAAACTGAACATACAGCAATCATAACATGGAAACACAACATCCAACAATAACAACAAACTCAGTGCCGATAACCCAAACATAGAAAACTGAACATACAGCAATCATAACATGGAAACACAACACCCAACAATAATATCAAACTCAGCTCCGATAACCCAAACATAGAAAACTGAGCATACAGAAACCATAACATGGAAACACAACATCCAACAATAACATCAAATTCAGCGCCGATAACCCAAACATAGAAAACTGAACATACAGCAATCATAACATGGAAACACAACATCCAACAATAACATCAAACTCAGCACCGATAACCCAATGACATGGAAACACAACATCCAACAATAACAACAAACGCAGTGCTGATAACCCAAACATAGACAACTGAACATACAGCAATCGTAACATGGAAACACAACATGCAACAATAACATCAAACTCAGTGCCGATAACCCAAACATAGAAAACTGAACATACAGAAATCATAACATGGAAACACAACATCCAACAATAACAACAAACTCAGCACCGATAACCCAAACATAGAAAACTGAACAAACAGAAATCATAACATGGAAACCCAACATCCAACAATAACAACGAACTCAGCACCGATAACCCAAACATAGAAAACGGAACATACAGCAATCATAACATGGAAACACAACATCCAACAATAACAACAAACTCAGCACCGATAACCCAAACATAGAAAACTGAACATACAGAAATCATAACATGGAAACACAACATCCAACAATAACAACAAACTCAGCATTGATAACCCAAACATAGAAAACTGAACATACAGAAATCATAACATGGAAACACAACATCCAACAATAACAACAAACTCAGCACCGATAACCCAAACATGGAAAACTGAACAAACAAAAATCATGACATGGAAACACAACATTCAACAATAACCAGAAAGTCAGCACCGATAACCCGAACATAGAAAACTGAACAAGCAGGAATCATATCATGGAAACACAACATCCAACAATAACAACAAACTCAGCACTGATAACCCAAACATAGAAAACTGAACAAACAGAAATCATAACATGGAAACACAACATTCAACAACAACAACAAACTCAGCACCGATAACCCAAACATAGAAAACGGAACATACAGAAATCATAACATGGAAACTCAACAATCAACAATAACCAGAAAGTCAGCACCGATAACCCAAACATAGAAAACTGAACAAGCAGGAATCATATCATGGAAACACAACATCCAACAATAACAACAAACTCAGCACCGATAACCCAAACATAGAAAACTGAACAAACAGAAATCATAACATGGAAACACAACATCCAACAAGAATATCAAACTCAGCACTGATAACCCAAACACAGAAAACTGAACATACAGAAATCATAACATGGAAACACAACATCCAACAATAACAACAAACTCTGCACCGATAACCCAAACATAGAAAACTGAACATACAGAAATCATAACATGGAAATACAACATCCAACAATAACAACAAATTCAGCGCCGATAACCCAAACATAGAAAACTGAACATACAGAAATCATAACATGGAAACACAACATTCAAGAATAACATCAAACTCGGCACCGATAACCCAAACATAGAAAACTGAACATACAGAAATCATAACATGGAACACAACATACAACAATAACAACAAACTCCGCACCGATAACGCAAACATAGAAAACTGAACATACAGCAATCATAACTTGGAAACACAACATCCAACAATAACATCAAACTCAGCGCCGATAACCCAAACATAGAAAACTGAACATACAGAAATCATAACATGGAGAAACAACATCCAACAATAACATCAAACTCAGCACTGATAACCCAAACATAGAAAACTGAACATACAGAAATCATTTCATGGAAATACAACATCCAACAATAACATCAAACTCGGCACCGATAACCCAAACATAGAAAACTGAACATACAGAAATCATAACATGGAAACACAACATCCAACAATAACAACAAACTCAGCACCGATAACGCAAACATAGAAAACTGAACATACAGCAATCATAACTTGGAAACACAACATCCAACAATAACATCAAACTCAGCGCCGATAACCCAAACATAGAGAACTGAACATACAGAAATCATAACATGGAAACACAACATCCAACAATAACAACAAACTCGGCATTGATAACCCAAACATGGAAAACTGAACATACAGAAATCATAACATGAAAACACAACATCCAACAATAACATCAAACTCGGCACCGATAACCCAAACATAGAAAACTGAACGTACAGAAATCATAACATGGAAACACAACATCCAACAATAACAACAAACTCGGCATTGATAACCCAAACATAGAAAACTGAACATACAGAAATCATAACATGAAAACACAACATCCAACAATAACATTAAACTCGGCACCGATAACCCAAACATAGAAAACTGAACGTACAGAAATCATAACATGGAAACACAACATCCAACAATAACATCAAACTCAGCACCGATAAACCCAAAGATAGAAAACTGAACATACAGAAATCATAACATGGAAACACAACATCCAACAATAACATCAAACTCAGCACCGATAACATGGAAACAACATCCAACAATAACATCAAACTCAGCACCGATAACCCAAACATAGAAAACTGAACGTACAGAAATCATAACATGGAAACACAACATCCAACAATAACATCAAACTCGGCACCGATAACCCAAACATAGAAAACTGAACATACAGCAATCGTAACATGGAAACACAACATCCATAGAAAACTGAACATACAGAAATCATAACATGGAAACGCAGCATCTAACAATAACAACAAACTCAGCACCGATAACCCAAACATAGAAAACTGAATAAACAAAAATCATAACATGGAAATACAACATCCAACAATAACATCAAACTCAGCACTGATAACCCAAACATAGAAAACTGAACATACAGAAATCATTTCATGGAAATACAACATCCAACAATAACATCAAACTCGGCACCGATAACCCAAACATAGAAAACTGAACATACAGAAATCATAACATGGAAACACAACATCCAACAATAACATCAAACTCAGCACTGATAACCCAAACATAGAAAACTGAACATACAGAAATCATTTCATGGAAATACAACATCCAACAATAACATCAAACTCGGCACCGATAACCCAAACATAGAGAACTGAACATACAGAAATCATAACATGGAAACACAACATCCAACAATAACAACAAACTCAGCACCGATAACGCAAACATAGAAAACTGAACATACAGCAATCATAACTTGGAAACACAACATCCAACAATAACATCAAACTCAGCGCCGATAACCCAAACATAGAAAACTGAACATACAGAAATCATAACATGGAAATACAACATCCAACAATAACAACAAACTCGGCATTGATAACCCAAACATAGAAAACTGAACATACAGAAATCATAACATGAAAACACAACATCCAACAATAACATCAAACTCGGCACCGATAACCCAAACATAGAAAACTGAACGTACAGAAATTATAACATGGAAACACAACATCCAACAATAACATCAAACTCAGCACCGATAACCCAAAGATAGAAAACTGAACATACAGAAATCATAACATGGAAACACAACATCCAACAATAACATCAAACTCAGCACCGATAACATGGAAACAACATCCAACAATAACATCAAACTCAGCACCGATAACCCAAACATAGAAAACTGAACGTACAGAAATCATAACATGGAAACACAACATCCAACAATAACATCAAACTCGGCACCGATAACCCAAACATAGAAAACTGAACATACAGCAAACGTAACATGGAAACACAACATCCATAGAAAACTGAACATACAGAAATCATAACATGGAAACACAACATCCAACAATAACCAGAAAGTCAGCACCGATAACCCAAACATAGAAAACTGAACATACAGAAACCATAACATGGAAACACAACATCCAACAATAACCAGAAAGTCAGCACCGATAACCCAAACATAGAAAACTGAACATACAGAAACCATAACATGGAAACACAACATTCAACAATAACCAGAAAGTCAGCACCGATAACCCAAACATAGAAAACTGAACAAGCAGGAATCATATCATGGAAACACAACATCCAACAATAACAACAAACTCAGCACCGATAACCCAACATAGAAAACTGAACAAACAGAAATCATAACATGGAAACACAACATCCAACAATAACATCAAACTCAGCACCGATAACCCAAACATAGAAACCTGAACATACAGAAATCATAACATGGAAACACAACATTCAACAATAACATCAAACTCAGCACCGATAACCCAAACATAGAAAACTGAACGTACAGAAATCATAACATGGAAACACAACATCCAACAATAACAACAAACTCAGCACCGATAACCCAAACATAGAAAACTGAACATACAGAAATCATAACATGGAAACACAACATCCAACAATAACATCAAACTCAGATAACCCAAACATAGAAAACTGAACATACAGAAATCATAACATGGAAACACAACATCCAACAATAACAACAAACTCAGCACCGATAACCCAAACATAGAAAACTGAACAAACAAAAATCATAACATGGAAACACAACATTCAACAATAACCAGAAAGTCAGCACCGATAACCCAAACATAGAAAACTGAACAAGCAGGAATCATATCATGGAAACACAACATCGAACAATAACAACAAACTCAGCACCGATAACCCAAACATAGAAAACTGAACAAACAGAAATCATAACATGGAAACACAACATCCAACAAGAATATCAAACTCAGCACCGAGAACCCAAACATAGAAAACTGAACATACAGAAATCATAACATGGAAACACAACATCCAACAATAACAACAACCTCTGCACCGATAACCCAAACATAGAAAACTGAACATACAGAAATCATATCATGGAAATACAACATCCAACAATAACATCAAATTCAGCGCCGATAACCCAAACATAGAAAACTGAACATACAGAAATCATAACATGGAAACACAACATTCAAGAATAACATCAAAACTCGACACCGATAACCCAGACATAGAAAACTGAACATACAGAAATCATAACATGGAAACACAACATCCAACAATAACAACAAACCCAGCACCGATAACGCAAACATAGAAAACTCAACATACAGCAATCATAACTTGGAAACACAACATCCAACAATAACATCAAACTCAGCGCCGATAACCCAAACATAGAAAACTGAACATACAAAAATCATAACATGGAGAAACAACATCCAACAATAACATCAAACTCAGTGCCGATAACATAGAAAACTGAACATACAAATCATAACATGGAAACACAACATCCAACAATAACAAACTCAGCACCGATAACCCAAACATAGAAAACTGAACTTACAGAAATCATAACATGGAAACACAACATCCAACAATAACAACAAACTCAGCGCCGATAACCCAAACATATAAAACTGAACATATAGCAATCATAACATGGAAACACAACATCCAACAATAACAACAAACTCAGCACCGATAACCCAAACATAGAAAACTGAACATACAGCAATCATAACATGGAAACACAACATCCAACAATAACAACCAACTCAGCGCCGATAACCCAAACATAGAAAACTGAACATACAGAAATCATAACATGGAAACACAACATCCAACAATAACAACAAACTCGGCATTGATAACCCAAACATAGAAAACCGAACGTACAGAAATCATAACATGGAAACACAACATCCAACAATAACATCAAACTCAGCACCGATAACCCACACATAAAAAACTGAACATACTGCAATCATAACATGGAAACACAGCATCCAACAATAACATCAAACTCAGCACCTATAACCCAAACATAGAAAACTGAACATACAGAAATCATAACATGGAAACACAACATCCAACAATAACATCAAACTCAGCACCGATAACCCAAACATAGAAAACTGAACGTACAGAAATCATAACATGGAAACACAACATCCAACAATAACATCAAACTCGGCACCGATAACATGGAAACACAACTTCCAACAATAACATCAAACTCAGCACCGATAAACCCAAAGATAGAAAACTGAACATACAGAAATCATAACATGGAAACACAACATCCAACAATAACATCAAACTCAGCACCGATAACATGGAAACAACATCCAACAATAACATCAAACTCAGCACCGATAACCCAAACATAGAAAACTGAACGTACAGAAATCATAACATGGAAACACAACATCCAACAATAACATCAAACTCAGCACCGATAACCCAAACATAGAAAACTGAACGTACAGAAATCATAACATGGAAACACAACATCCAACAATAACATCAAACTCGGCACCGATAACCCAAACATAGAAAACTGAACATACAGAAATCATAACATGGAAACACAACATCCAACAATAACAACAAACTCAGCACCGATAACCCAAACATAGAAAACTGAACAAACAAAAATCATAACATGGAAACACAACATTCAACAATAACCAGAAAGTCAGCACCGATAACCCAAACATAGAAAACTGAACATACAGAAATCATAACATGGAAACACAACGTTCAACAATAACCAGAAAGTCAGCACCGATAACCCAAACATAGAAAACTGAACAAGCAGGAATCATATCATGGAAACACAACATCCAACAATAACAACAAACTCAGCACCGATAACCCAAACATAGAAAACTGAACAAACAGAAATCATAGTATGGAAACACAACATCCAACAAGAATATCAAACTCAGCACCGATAACCCAAACATAGAAAACTGAACATACAGAAATCATAACATGGAAACACGGCATCCAACAATAACAACAAACTCAGCACCGATAACCCAAACATAGAAAACTGAACATACAGAAATCATAACATGGAAACACAACATCCAACAATAACGACAAACTCAGCACCGATAACCCAAACATAGAAAACTGAACAAACAAAAATCATAACATGGAAACACAACATTCAACAATAACCAGAAAGTCAGCACCGATAACCCAAACATAGAAAACTGAACATACAGAAATCATAACATGGAAACACAACATTCAACAATAACCAGAAAGTCAGCACCGATAACCCAAACATAGAAAACTGAACAAGCAGGAATCATAACATGGAAACACAACATTCAACAACAACAACAAACTCAGCACCGATAACCCAAACATAGAAAACTGAACATACAGAAATCATAACATGGAAACACAACATCCAACAATAACAACAAACTCAGCACCGATAACCCAAACATAGAAAACTGAACAAACAGAAATCATAACATGGAAACACAACATTCAACAACAACAACAAACTCAGCACCGATAACCCAAACATAGAAAACTGAACATACAGAAATCATAACATGGAAACACAACATTCAACAATAACCAGAAAGTCAGCACCGATAACCCAAACATAGAAAACTGAACAAGCAGGAATCATATCATGGAAACACAACATCCAACAATAACAACAAACTCAGCACCGATAACCCAAACATAGAAAACTGAACAAACAGAAATCATAACATGGAAACACAACATCCAACAAGAATATCAAACTCAGCACCGATAACCCAAACATAGAAAACTGAACATACAGAAATCATAACATGGAAACACAACATCCAACAATAACAACAAACTCTGCACCGATAACCCAAACATAGAAAACTGAACATACAGAAATCATAACATGGAAATACAACATCCAACAATAACAACAAATTCAGCGCCGATAACCCAAACATAGAAAACTGAACATACAGAAATCATAACATGGAAACACAACATTCAAGAATAACATCAAACTCGGCACCGATAACCCAAACATAGAAAACTGAACATACAGAAATCATAACATGGAACACAACATACAACAATAACAACAAACTCCGCACCGATAACGCAAACATAGAAAACTGAACATACAGCAATCATAACTTGGAAACACAACATCCAACAATAACATCAAACTCAGCGCCGATAACCCAAACATAGAAAACTGAACATACAGAAATCATAACATGGAGAAACAACATCCAACAATAACATCAAACTCAGCACTGATAACCCAAACATAGAAAACTGAACATACAGAAATCATTTCATGGAAATACAACATCCAACAATAACATCAAACTCGGCACCGATAACCCAAACATAGAAAACTCAACATACAGCAATCATAACTTGGAAACACAACATCCAACAATAACATCAAACTCAGCGCCGATAACCCAAACATAGAAAACTGAACATACAAAAATCATAACATGGAGAAACAACATCCAACAATAACATCAAACTCAGTGCCGATAACATAGAAAACTGAACATACAAATCATAACATGGAAACACAACATCCAACAATAACAAACTCAGCACCGATAACCCAAACATAGAAAACTGAACTTACAGAAATCATAACATGGAAACACAACATCCAACAATAACAACAAACTCAGCGCCGATAACCCAAACATATAAAACTGAACATATAGCAATCATAACATGGAAACACAACATCCAACAATAACAACAAACTCAGCACCGATAACCCAAACATAGAAAACTGAACATACAGCAATCATAACATGGAAACACAACATCCAACAATAACAACCAACTCAGCGCCGATAACCCAAACATAGAAAACTGAACATACAGAAATCATAACATGGAAACACAACATCCAACAATAACAACAAACTCGGCATTGATAACCCAAACATAGAAAACCGAACGTACAGAAATCATAACATGGAAACACAACATCCAACAATAACATCAAACTCAGCACCGATAACCCACACATAAAAAACTGAACATACTGCAATCATAACATGGAAACACAGCATCCAACAATAACATCAAACTCAGCACCTATAACCCAAACATAGAAAACTGAACATACAGAAATCATAACATGGAAACACAACATCCAACAATAACATCAAACTCAGCACCGATAACCCAAACATAGAAAACTGAACATACAGCAATCATAACATGGAAACACAACATCCAACAATAACATCAAACCCAGCACCGATAACCCAAACATAGAAAACTGAACATACAGCAATCATAACATGGAAACACAACATCCAACAATAACATCAAACTCAGCACCGATAACCCAAACATAGAAAACTGAACATACAGAATCATAACATGGAAACACAACATTCAAGAATAACATCAAACTCAGCACCGATAACACAAACACAGAAACACAACATCCAAGAATAACATCAAACTCGGCACCTATAACCCAAACATAGAAAACTGAACATACAGAAATCATAACATGGAAACACAACATCCAAGAATAATATCAAACTCGGCACCGATAACGCAAACACAGAAAACTGAACATACAGAAATCATAACATGGAAACACAACATCCAACAATAACAACAAACTCAGCACCGATAACCCAAACATAGAAAACTGAACAAACAAAAATCATAACATGGAAACACAACATTCAACAATAACCAGAAAGTCAGCACCGATAACCCAAACATAGAAAACTGAACATACAGAAATCATAACATGGAAACACAACGTTCAACAATAACCAGAAAGTCAGCACCGATAACCCAAACATAGAAAACTGAACAAGCAGGAATCATATCATGGAAACACAACATCCAACAATAACAACAAACTCAGCACCGATAACCCAAACATAGAAAACTGAACAAACAGAAATCATAGTATGGAAACACAACATCCAACAAGAATATCAAACTCAGCACCGATAACCCAAACATAGAAAACTGAACATACAGAAATCATAACATGGAAACACGGCATCCAACAATAACAACAAACTCAGCACCGATAACCCAAACATAGAAAACTGAACATACAGAAATCATAACATGGAAACACAACATCCAACAATAACGACAAACTCAGCACCGATAACCCAAACATAGAAAACTGAACAAACAAAAATCATAACATGGAAACACAACATTCAACAATAACCAGAAAGTCAGCACCGATAACCCAAACATAGAAAACTGAACATACAGAAATCATAACATGGAAACACAACATTCAACAATAACCAGAAAGTCAGCACCGATAACCCAAACATAGAAAACTGAACAAGCAGGAATCATAACATGGAAACACAACATTCAACAACAACAACAAACTCAGCACCGATAACCCAAACATAGAAAACTGAACATACAGAAATCATAACATGGAAACACAACATCCAACAATAACAACAAACTCAGCACCGATAACCCAAACATAGAAAATTGAACAAACAGAAATCATAACATGGAAACACAACATTCAACAACAACAACAAACTCAGCACCGATAACCCAAACATAGAAAACTGAACATACAGAAATCATAACATGGAAACACAACATTCAACAATAACCAGAAAGTCAGCACCGATAACCCAAACATAGAAAACTGAACAAGCAGGAATCATACCATGGAAACACAACATCCAACAATAACAACAAACTCGGCACCGGTAACCCAAACATAGAAAACTGAACAAACAGAAATTATAACATGGAAACACAACATCCAACAAGAATATCAAACTCAGCACCGATAACCCAAACATAGAAAACTGAACATACAGAAATCATAACATGGAAACACAACATCCAACAATAACAACAAACTCTGCACCGATAACCCAAACATAGAAAACTGAAC
Organism: Hanleya hanleyi; assembly: GCA_036873755.1. Classification (NCBI taxonomy): domain Eukaryota; kingdom Metazoa; phylum Mollusca; class Polyplacophora; order Lepidopleurida; family Hanleyidae; genus Hanleya; species Hanleya hanleyi. The sequence goes on along the minus strand of JAVTVY010003833.1, from coordinate 10,654 downwards.
GTACAGAAATCATAACATGGAAATACAACATCCAACAATAACAACAAATTCAGCGCCGATAACCCAAACATAGAAAACTGAACATACAGAAATCATAACATGGAAACACAACATTCAAGAATAACATCAAACTCGGCACCGATAACCCAAACATAGAAAACTGAACATACAGAAATCATAACATGGAACACAACATACAACAATAACAACAAACTCCGCACCGATAACGCAAACATAGAAAACTGAACATACAGCAATCATAACTTGGAAACACAACATCCAACAATAACATCAAACTCAGCGCCGATAACCCAAACATAGAAAACTGAACATACAGAAATCATAACATGGAGAAACAACATCCAACAATAACATCAAACTCAGCACTGATAACCCAAACATAGAAAACTGAACATACAGAAATCATTTCATGGAAATACAACATCCAACAATAACATCAAACTCGGCACCGATAACCCAAACATAGAAAACTGAACATACAGAAATCATAACATGGAAACACAACATCCAACAATAACAACAAACTCAGCACCGATAACGCAAACATAGAAAACTGAACATACAGCAATAATAACTTGGAAACACAACATCCAACAATAACATCAAACTCAGCGCCGATAACCCAAACATAGAAAACTGAACATACAGAAATCATAACATGGAAACACAACATCCAACAATAACAACAAACTCGGGATTGATAACCCAAACATAGAAAACTGAACATACAGAAATCATAACATGAAAACACAACATCCAACAATAACATCAAACTCGGCACCGATAACCCAAACATAGAAAACTGAACGTACAGAAATCATAACATGGAAACACAACATCCAACAATAACATCAAACTCAGCACCGATAACCCAAAGATAGAAAACTGAACATACAGAAATCATAACATGGAAACACAACATCCAACAATAACATCAAACTCAGCACCGATAACATGGAAACAACATCCAACAATAACATCAAACTCAGCACCGATAACCCAAACATAGAAAACTGAACGTACAGAAATCATAACATGGAAACACAAGATCCAACAATAACATCAAACTCGGCACCGATAACCCAAACATAGAAAACTGAACATACAGCAATCGTAACATGGAAACACAACATCCATAGAAAACTGAACATACAGAAATCATAACATGGAAACACAGCATCCAACAATAACAACAAACTCAGCACCGATAACCCAAACATAGAAAACTGAATAAACAAAAATCATAACATGGAAACACAACATTCAACAATAACCAGAAAGTCAGCACCGATAACCCAAACATAGAAAACTGAACAAGCTGGAATCATATCATGGAAACACAACATCCAACAATAACAACAAACTCAGCACCGATAACCCAAACATAGAAAACTGAACAAACAGAAATCATAACATGGAAACACAACATCCAACAATAACATCAAACTCAGCACCGATAACCCAAACATAGAAAACTGAACATACAGAAATCATAACATGGAAACACAGCATCCAACAATAACAACAAACTCAGCACCGATAACCCAAACATAGAAAACTGAACATACAGAAATCATAACATGGAAACACAACATCCAACAATAACAACAAACTCAGCACCGATAACCCAAACATGGAAAACTGAACAAACAAAAATCATAACATGGAAACACAACATTCAACAATAACCAGAAAGTCAGCACCGATAACCCAAACATAGAAAACTGAACAAGCAGGAATCATATCATGGAAACACAACATCCAACAATAACAACAAACTCAGCACCGATAACCCAAACATAGAAAACTGAACAAACAGAAATCATAACATGGAAACACAACATCCAACAAGAATAGCAAACTCAGCACCGATAACCCAAACATAGAAAACTGAACATACAGAAATCATAACATGGAAACACAACATCCAACAATAACAACAACCTCTGCACCGATAACCCAAACATAGAAAACTGAACATACAGAAATCATATCATGGAAATACAACATCCAACAATAACATCAAATTCAGCGCCGATAACCCAAACATAGAAAACTGAACATACAGAAATCATAACATGGAAACACAACATTCAAGAATAACAACAAACTCAGCACCGATAACGCAAACATAGAAAACTCAACATACAGCAATCATAACTTGGAAACACAACATCCAACAATAACATCAAACTCAGCGCCGATAACCCAAACATAGAAAACTGAACATACAAAAATCATAACATGGAGAAACAACATCCAACAATAACCTCAAACTCAGCACTGATAACCCAAACATAGAAAACTGAACATACAGAAATCATAACATGGAAACACAACATCCAACAATAACAACAAACTCAGCACCGATAACGCAAACATAGAAAACTGAACATACAGCAATCATAACTTGGAAACACAACATCCAACAATAACACAAACTCAGCACCGATAACCCAACATAGAAAACTGAACAAACAGAAATCATAACATGGAAACACAACATCCAACAATAACATCAAACTCAGCACCGATAACCCAAACATAGAAACCTGAACATACAGAAATCATAACATGGAAACACAACATTCAACAATAACATCAAACTCAGCACCGATAACCCAAACATAGAAAACTGAACGTACAGAAATCATAACATGGAAACACAACATCCAACAATAACATCAAACTCAGCACCGATAACCCAAACATAGAAAACTGAACATACAGAAATCATAACATGGAAACACAACATCCAACAATAACAACAAACTCAGCACCGATAACCCAAACATAGAAAACTGAACAAACAAAAATCATAACATGGAAACACAACATTCAACAATAACCAGAAAGTCAGCACCGATAACCCAAACATAGAAAACTGAACAAGCAGGAATCATATCATGGAAACACAACATCCAACAATAACAACAAACTCAGCACCGATAACCCAAACATAGAAAACTGAACAAACAGAAATCATAACATGGAAACACAACATCCAACAAGAATATCAAACTCAGCACCGAGAACCCAAACATAGAAAACTGAACATACAGAAATCATAACATGGAAACACAACATCCAACAATAACAACAACCTCTGCACCGATAACCCAAACATAGAAAACTGAACATACAGAAATCATATCATGGAAATACAACATCCAACAATAACATCAAATTCAGCGCCGATAACCCAAACATAGAAAACTGAACATACAGAAATCATAACATGGAAACACAACATTCAAGAATAACATCAAAACTCGACACCGATAACCCAGACATAGAAAACTGAACATACAGAAATCATAACATGGAAACACAACATCCAACAATAACAACAAACCGATAACGCAAACATAGAAAACTCAACATACAGCACCGATAACGCAAACACATAGAAAAGAAAACTGGAGAAACAACATCCAACAATAACATCAAAACATACAGAACATACAAATCATAACATGGAAACACAACATCCAACAATAACATCAAACTCAGCACCGATAACCCAAACATAGAAAACTGAACATACAGAAATCATAACATGGAAACACAACATCCAACAATAACAACAAACTCAGCGCCGATAACCCAAACATATAAAACTGAACATATAGCAATCATAACATGGAAACACAACATCCAACAATAACAACAAACTCAGCACCGATAACCCAAACATAGAAAACTGAACATGAATCATAACATGGAAACACAATCATAACATGGAAACACAACATCCAACAATAACAACCAACTCAGCGCCGATAACCCAAACATAGAAAACTGAACATACAGAAATCATAACATGGAAACACAACATCCAACAATAACAACAAACTCGGCATTGATAACCCAAACATAGAAAACGAACGTACAGAAATCATAACATGGAAACACAACATCCAACAATAACGATAACCCACACAAACTCAGCATGGAAACCGATAACCAGCACCTATAACCCAAACATAGAAAACTGAACATACAGAAATCATAACATGGAAACACAACATCCAACAATAACATCAAACTCAGCACCGATAACCCAAACATAGAAAACTGAACATACAGAAATCATAACATGGAAACACAACATCCAACAATAACATCAAACTCGGCACCGATAACATGGAAACACAACTTCCAACAATAACATCAAACTCAGCACCGATAAACCCAAAGATAGAAAACTGAACATACAGAAATCATAACATGGAAACACAACATCCAACAATAACATCAAACTCAGCACCGATAACATGGAAACAACATCCAACAATAACATCAAACTCAGCACCGATAACCCAAACATAGAAAACTGAACGTACAGAAATCATAACATGGAAACACAACATCCAACAATAACATCAAACTCAGCACCGATAACCCAAACATAGAAAACTGAACGTACAGAAATCATAACATGGAAACACAACATCCAACAATAACATCAAACTCGGCACCGATAACCCAAACATAGAAAACTGAACATACAGAAATCATAACATGGAAACACAACATCCAACAATAACAACAAACTCAGCACCGATAACCCAAACATAGAAAACTGAACAAACAAAAATCATAACATGGAAACACAACATTCAACAATAACCAGAAAGTCAGCACCGATAACCCAAACATAGAAAACTGAACATACAGAAATCATAACATGGAAACACAACGTTCAACAATAACCAGAAAGTCAGCACCGATAACCCAAACATAGAAAACTGAACAAGCAGGAATCATATCATGGAAACACAACATCCAACAATAACAACAAACTCAGCACCGATAACCCAAACATAGAAAACTGAACAAACAGAAATCATAGTATGGAAACACAACATCCAACAAGAATATCAAACTCAGCACCGATAACCCAAACATAGAAAACTGAACATACAGAAATCATAACATGGAAACACGGCATCCAACAATAACAACAAACTCAGCACCGATAACCCAAACATAGAAAACTGAACATACAGAAATCATAACATGGAAACACAACATCCAACAATAACGACAAACTCAGCACCGATAACCCAAACATAGAAAACTGAACAAACAAAAATCATAACATGGAAACACAACATTCAACAATAACCAGAAAGTCAGCACCGATAACCCAAACATAGAAAACTGAACATACAGAAATCATAACATGGAAACACAACATTCAACAATAACCAGAAAGTCAGCACCGATAACCCAAACATAGAAAACTGAACAAGCAGGAATCATAACATGGAAACACAACATTCAACAACAACAACAAACTCAGCACCGATAACCCAAACATAGAAAACTGAACATACAGAAATCATAACATGGAAACACAACATCCAACAATAACAACAAACTCAGCACCGATAACCCAAACATAGAAAATTGAACAAACAGAAATCATAACATGGAAACACAACATTCAACAACAACAACAAACTCAGCACCGATAACCCAAACATAGAAAACTGAACATACAGAAATCATAACATGGAAACACAACATTCAACAATAACCAGAAAGTCAGCACCGATAACCCAAACATAGAAAACTGAACAAGCAGGAATCATACCATGGAAACACAACATCCAACAATAACAACAAACTCGGCACCGGTAACCCAAACATAGAAAACTGAACAAACAGAAATTATAACATGGAAACACAACATCCAACAAGAATATCAAACTCAGCACCGATAACCCAAACATAGAAAACTGAACATACAGAAATCATAACATGGAAACACAACATCCAACAATAACAACAAACTCTGCACCGATAACCCAAACATAGAAAACTGAACGTACAGAAATCATAACATGGAAATACAACATCCAACAATAACAACAAATTCAGCGCCGATAACCCAAACATAGAAAACTGAACATACAGAAATCATAACATGGAAACACAACATTCAAGAATAACATCAAACTCGGCACCGATAACCCAAACATAGAAAACTGAACATACAGAAATCATAACATGGAACACAACATACAACAATAACAACAAACTCCGCACCGATAACGCAAACATAGAAAACTGAACATACAGCAATCATAACTTGGAAACACAACATCCAACAATAACATCAAACTCAGCGCCGATAACCCAAACATAGAAAACTGAACATACAGAAATCATAACATGGAGAAACAACATCCAACAATAACATCAAACTCAGCACTGATAACCCAAACATAGAAAACTGAACATACAGAAATCATTTCATGGAAATACAACATCCAACAATAACATCAAACTCGGCACCGATAACCCAAACATAGAAAACTGAACATACAGAAATCATAACATGGAAACACAACATCCAACAATAACAACAAACTCAGCACCGATAACGCAAACATAGAAAACTGAACATACAGCAATAATAACTTGGAAACACAACATCCAACAATAACATCAAACTCAGCGCCGATAACCCAAACATAGAAAACTGAACATACAGAAATCATAACATGGAAACACAACATCCAACAATAACAACAAACTCGGGATTGATAACCCAAACATAGAAAACTGAACATACAGAAATCATAACATGAAAACACAACATCCAACAATAACATCAAACTCGGCACCGATAACCCAAACATAGAAAACTGAACGTACAGAAATCATAACATGGAAACACAACATCCAACAATAACATCAAACTCAGCACCGATAACCCAAAGATAGAAAACTGAACATACAGAAATCATAACATGGAAACACAACATCCAACAATAACATCAAACTCAGCACCGATAACATGGAAACAACATCCAACAATAACATCAAACTCAGCACCGATAACCCAAACATAGAAAACTGAACGTACAGAAATCATAACATGGAAACACAAGATCCAACAATAACATCAAACTCGGCACCGATAACCCAAACATAGAAAACTGAACATACAGCAATCGTAACATGGAAACACAACATCCATAGAAAACTGAACATACAGAAATCATAACATGGAAACACAGCATCCAACAATAACAACAAACTCAGCACCGATAACCCAAACATAGAAAACTGAATAAACAAAAATCATAACATGGAAACACAACATTCAACAATAACCAGAAAGTCAGCACCGATAACCCAAACATAGAAAACTGAACAAGCTGGAATCATATCATGGAAACACAACATCCAACAATAACAACAAACTCAGCACCGATAACCCAAACATAGAAAACTGAACAAACAGAAATCATAACATGGAAACACAACATCCAACAATAACATCAAACTCAGCACCGATAACCCAAACATAGAAAACTGAACATACAGAAATCATAACATGGAAACACAGCATCCAACAATAACAACAAACTCAGCACCGATAACCCAAACATAGAAAACTGAACATACAGAAATCATAACATGGAAACACAACATCCAACAATAACAACAAACTCAGCACCGATAACCCAAACATGGAAAAGTGAACAAACAAAAATCATAACATGGAAACACAACATTCAACAATAACCAGAAAGTCAGCACCGATAACCCAAACATAGAAAACTGAACAAGCAGGAATCATATCATGGAAACACAACATCCAACAATAACAACAAACTCAGCACCGATAACCCAAACATAGAAAACTGAACAAACAGAAATCATAACATGGAAACACAACATCCAACAAGAATAGCAAACTCAGCACCGATAACCCAAACATAGAAAACTGAACATACAGAAATCATAACATGGAAACACAACATCCAACAATAACAACAACCTCTGCACCGATAACCCAAACATAGAAAACTGAACATACAGAAATCATATCATGGAAATACAACATCCAACAATAACATCAAATTCAGCGCCGATAACCCAAACATAGAAAACTGAACATACAGAAATCATAACATGGAAACACAACATTCAAGAATAACAACAAACTCAGCACCGATAACGCAAACATAGAAAACTCAACATACAGCAATCATAACTTGGAAACACAACATCCAACAATAACATCAAACTCAGCGCCGATAACCCAAACATAGAAAACTGAACATACAAAAATCATAACATGGAGAAACAACATCCAACAATAACCTCAAACTCATCACTGATAACCCAAACATAGAAAACTGAACATACAGAAATCATAACATGGAAACACAACATCCAACAATAACAACAAACTCAGCACCGATAACGCAAACATAGAAAACTGAACATACAGCAATCATAACTTGGAAACACAACATCCAACAATAACATCAAACTCAGCGCCGATAACCCAAACATAGGAAACTGAACATACAGAAATCATAACATGGAAACACAACATCCAACAATAACAACAAACTCGGCATTGATAACCCAAACATAGAAAACTGAACATACAGAAATCATAACATGAAAACACAACATCCAACAATAACATCAAACTCGGCACCGATAACCCAAACATAGAAAACTGAACGTACAGAAATCATAACATGGAAACACAACATCCAACAATAACATCAAACTCAGCACCGATAACCCAAACATAGAAAACTGAACATACAGAAATCATAACATGGAAACACAACATCCAACAATAACAACAAACTCAGCACCGATAACCCAAACATAGAAAACTGAACAAACAAAAATCATAACATGGAAACACAACATTCAACAATAACCAGAAAGTCAGCACCGATAACCCAAACATAGAAAACTGAACAAGCAGGAATCATATCATGGAAACACAACATCCAACAATAACAACAAACTCAGCACCGATAACCCAAACATAGAAAACTGAACAAACAGAAATCATAACATGGAAACACAACATCCAACAAGAATATCAAACTCAGCACCGATAACCCAAACATAGAAAACTGAACATACAGAAATCATAACATGGAAACACAACATCCAACAATAACAACAAACTCTGCACCGATAACCCAAACATAGAAAACTGAACATACAGAAATCATAACATGGAAATACAACATCCAACAATAACATCAAACTCAGCGCCGATAACCCAAACATAGAAAACTGAACATACAGAATCATAACATGGAAACACAACATTCAAGAATAACATCAAACTCAGCACCGATAACCCAAACATAGAAAACTGAACATACAGAAATCATAACATGGAAACACAACATCCAAGAATAATATCAAACTCGGCACCGATAACGCAAACACAGAAAACTGAACATACAGAAATCATAACATGGAAACACAACATCCAAGAATAACATCAAACTCGTCACCGATAACCCAAACATAGAAAACTGAACATACAGAAATCATAACATGGAAACACAACATCCAACAATAACATCAAACTCAGCACCGATAACCCAAACATAGGAAACTGAACATACAGAAATCATAACATGGAAACACAACATCCAACAATAACATCAAACTCAGCACCGATAACCCAAACATAGAAAACTGAACATACAGAATCATAACATGGAAACACAACATTCAAGAATAACATCAAACTCAGCACCGATAACACAAACACAGAAACACAACATCCAAGAATAACATCAAACTCGGCACCTATAACCCAAACATAGAAAACTGAACATACAGAAATCATAACATGGAAACACAACATCCAAGAATAATATCAAACTCGGCACCGATAACGCAAACACAGAAAACTGAACATACAGAAATCATAACATGGAAACACAACATCCAACAATAACATCAAACTCAGCACCGATAACCGAAACATAGAAAACTGAACATACAGAAATCATAACATGGATTGAAACACAACATCCAACAATAACATCAAACTCAGCACCGATAACCCAAACATAGAAAACTGAACATACAGAATCATAACATGGAAACACAACATTCAAGAATAACATCAAACTCAGCACCGATAACACAAACATAGAAAACTGAACATACAGAAATCATAACATGGAAATACAACATCCAACAATAACATCAAACTCAGCGCCGATAACCCAAACATAGAAAACTGAACATACAGAAATCATAACATGGAAATACAACATCCAACAATAACATCAAACTCAGCGCCGATAACCCAAACATAGAAAACTGAACATACAGAATCATAACATGGAAACACAACATTCAAGAATAACATCAAACTCAGCACCGATAACCCAAACATAGAAAACTGAACATACAGAAATCATAACATGGAAACACAACATCCAAGAATAATATCAAACTCGGCACCGATAACGCAAACACAGAAAACTGAACATACAGAAATCATAACATGGAAACACAACATCCAAGAATAACATCAAACTCGTCACCGATAACCCAAACATAGAAAACTGAACATACAGAAATCATAACATGGAAACACAACATCCAACAATAACATCAAACTCAGCACCTATAACCCAAACATAGAAACACAATATACAAGAATAACATCAAACTCGGCACCTATAACCCAAACATAGAAAACTGAACATACAGAAATCATAACATGGAAACACAACATCCAAGAATAATATCAAACTCGGCACCGATAACGCAAACACAGAAAACTGAACATACAGAAATCATAACATGGAAACACAACATCCAA
>JAVTVY010003832.1:0-37616 GCA_036873755.1 Hanleya hanleyi | reverse complement strand
TGTATGACACTTTATACAATAACAATTTCGGGTACTATTTATATAGCAAATTTATTCATATATTTAAAGTTTTTTTGCAACATTGTTGTGAATTTCATGCAACATTGTAGCGATGTGGATGCAACATTGTAGCAAATGTGATCTATTATAGAGTACACATTACGTCAAACTTTACCCATACTGCAATGTTGCAACAATGTTTTTTTTCTGTTGAGTTTCAACATATTTCTGCATCATAATTGTATTTATGCAACATTGTCTATAATATCATGCAACATTGTACCTATCGTGGTGTAAAATGTATGACACTTTATTAACTGAAATTGTAGCGATAGGGCAATTACATTGCAACAACGTTTTATATATAATATATAAAACATTGTTGCGATATAATATATGCATTATGCTAAGTATTTGTGTAAGGATTTTATGACTTGGATGCAACATTGTAGCGATGGTGGTTTGTTTCTCACAGTGTACCTTTCTCCATCATTCATATATGTCAATTAATAATCTACTATTACGAATAATATGAGGTTTATATTATTTAGTGCAACATTGTTGTGAGTTTCAAGCAACATTGTATATTCATATAATATTTGGCAACAGGGTTGTGATTGTCATGCAACATTGTAGCGATGGCCAATGCTGTTGCAGAGGTATCAAGATTTTCACCAACTTCCATATCATTTTGTACCCGCACGTGAAATTGTTATATAACCCTGCTTTCTTACAGGATCGTATATCTAAATCAACCATAATTTTGGTGTTGTGGTGTTAACAAGGACGCATGCGTAAAGTAAATGCAATTGTTGACTTTTCATGCTTTTGTGAACAATGGGAAGAGTAAACGCCTTTTGCATGGTTAATATATTATTAGCATTACAAAGATATGCACACGTTGGCATTTCAACGTTTACAAGTGAGATAGAGAATAAATGTATGCGGCATACATCTGTTCATTGATTGCGAGGGATACCATGTTAAAAATACGCCGCCAAATAAAATAATCGGCAGTGTATCATTAAATGGAGAATAAAAACAATAATACCTCTCATCATGAACATCACAAAGTTATGTATTTATAAAATGTTTCTACCTTTAGTAGTAACGTGTGCTATCATGTTTTTATTATATTGCTTGTTTGAACATTATGCCAAATGCCTAAAGTCTTCCAATTAACGCACAAGTAAAGCGCATCATACACATGCAAAGTGCGATGCCTGCAATACCGTAATACAGATTTACAAACATGACTTAGAAAAAAACATTTCTTACAAGAACATTTGACCTGTCCAAAATGTGGATCTTCCTGTAACCAAATTCCTTAGATATAGAAACATATTGAAAAGGGTATAATATGAAGGATCACCTTTTCAATAACCTTTTGAGTGTTTATAATTGTCCAACATTGTGAGGAAACCTACATTCAGTACAATGTTGCAAAACACTTTCCTTTCAAGAAATGACAATTTTAAAACTCTTGCATACTTTTAAATTTACATGGAAATTACATATTGAAAAGGAGATCCAACAAGGATCAGCTTTTCAATACGGTACTTTGTATGGATAAATAACATTGAAAAGGGTATGTTATAGTATGAAGGATCACCTTTTCAATAATTTTGAAGTCGTTAAACAGTGGATTATTTTATATACACCGAAATAATTATTTAACGATAATTATTGGCAGACACGCTCCACTTTCTATTCACATGGTTGGTGTTATCAGTACACTCTGTTGGATATCATAATTCACTCTTAACTTTGGTGAGTTCGAACTTGTGTATTGTAGATTGTTTGAATAGCTATTGTTTTATTATTCGACTTGCTTCCAAAGATAAAGTTTGTCTCTTTTACTTGCTTGGATTCTGTTTTTCTTTAACAATACACTTGAAAATGGCGGGTGTACGTGGCGCGCTTTACTTGCTTGATTAGATGTTATTCAACAGTTATTTTTAAGTTATAAAAACATGCGGGTGCACAGTACGCGATCCACTGTTCTCGGCCTGTTTGTTTTGTTCGCATACTTTCATATGCACGAATAGTGCCTTAAATATTGCACAGAATTCTGTTCAAGTGGCGCAGCATTTAATATCTGTTCACTGTGATTTGAAATGTAGTTTGTCATTTTAAATATAATTAGACATGTGTCTGACAGTAATAATATTTTCTGTAGTATAGCACAATTCCTATAGCGGAAATATTAAAATTTAATATATTAACTGGGAATATGGTACCCCAAAGCCAAAAACACCCAGTCAATCCTAATGTTAAATTACTGTTTGGGGTACTATAACACGACTAGTATATAGAGCGTTGATCACTTCGTCGCTCTTATACTAATCGTGTAATAGTACCCCAAAGCCTCAAACACCCAGTCACTCGTAATGTTAAATTATCAATTGGGATACTATTTAATTCAGCAATATTGCTAACACGTGAAATCCCGATTATGTAATATGGACTCTTACTCATGTTAAATATTCCATCTCATTTTCATTACTGTCGGACATATTAATAATTATCTGTGGAAATGGTACCCCAAAGCCTCAAACACCCAGTCACTCCCAATGTTAATTTAGTGTTTGGGGTACTATAACACGACTAGTATATAGAGCGTTGATCACTTCGTCGCTCTTATACTAATCGCGTTATAGTACCCCAAAGCCTCAAACACCCAGTCACTCGTAATGTTAAATTATCAATTGGGGTACTATAACTATAGTACCCCAAAGCCTCAAACACCCAGTCACTCGTAATGTTAAATTATCAATTGGGGTACTATAACACGACTAGTATATAGAGCGTTGATCAATTAAATATGTTGTTTTTATTGCGAACAAATCTTGTTGCACATTGCCGAATCGTGGAGAATTCGAGCTAGGCAAGACTAATCGATCAACAATATTGGGGTACTAAAACACGATCTTGCCCTATCTGTCTGATAGAAATGGCAACGGCGGTTGGAAAACTCCACAAAGGTAAGCTGTGTCCAGGCTGTGATCAAGAAGACAAACACCAGGAAGTTTTTCCATAAACACAGAGGAAGAGAACAAAGCTGCCTGAACCAGATTCAGTGGTCATACCAAACTGAAACATCATCAGGTGAAGCTGAACACCAACTTAACGTCAGCAGACTGCAGTGTCTGCTATGTACCTGAGACAGTACATCATTATGTCTTCCAGTGCTCGAGATTTGAAGAAGAACGCGACTCTCTGATGGGCAAAGTGCAGACTCTACATCTTTCCAACAGGGAGAAAGGATCTATTGTGCGGGAGATCAACCTACAGGTGCTAAGTGGGCAGTGAGGTCCTCTCAAGGGAGAACAATTCTCAGACAGTGGGAGCATTCTGTGACTACCTGGGAAGGACCTACCCTCCCTAGTCCAATAAAATGGATCGTTCAGGCTCATGTTTAATATGCTGGAGTTATCGGGAGCCAGAACGTCCTATAGAAAATGTCATTTTGTCCATGGGAGCCACTGTTTTTGTCGAAATACAGCAATGACATGTCTACTCACCATGCAAAAACTGTTCTCTGGTATGTTTTCATCCAAGTCGCACCACTAGTAATTGTGGATGGGTCCGCAATAAATTATATCAAACCGGCAAAGTTATTGTGTGCTGATTTCAGCAGCCAGTTTCTCTCCTGGAAGCATGGCTCCCTCATAGTAGAACGACAAACAATAGAATGGAAGCGAGGCCACAAACACCACGTGACACACCCCGCGGTCAAGTTTCGTAGGCGAAATGGACAGGCACTGACACTAACGGGGAACAAAACGGGGCTGTCATTTGCAAATCAATGAGTGATACCAGCTTCCTGCGAGAAAATTCTAACGTGTAATACGCCTTTGAAATGAGGGCCTACAACGGTAATATATCGTTGGAGTAAATCTACTTCATTCTAGATCCTAAGGAATATCGCTGCCGCTGGCGTCAATACAAACTAGATATTTCAGCTGAGCAAACGAAATATTAATCAAAAGTCGCCAAATTTTCCTTTTCAAATATTAATTACAGAGATTGGAGTTTTCCGGATATATTCAGATTTTTCAGAATCTCAATTTTTTTCCCGGATTTTCCAATTTGATGTCTCATCCGACCATGTCGTTGTTGTTGCTATTTTCGTCGATAATGAATCTTCTTTAAACCATTCTAGTAAACAAAAAAAATCTTTTGGCCTGGGTTAGAATGCCCCAAAAATATAAATTATGTGGTTAAAATTCGAGTTGTACCTCTGTGGGTTTAATAAGTTCGAAATAACCAGTTCCCGAGTGGCACGGTGCGATATCCGCACAGAGTGGTGTTTCCCAAAATAGACTCCGCTTGCAGCTTTACTGTTAAGTCCGTCAGAGAATGCTCATTGCCTGTAGCTCTGCCTGCAAAGACTGAGTATAGGGGCGTGTAGTTGTGTAACGGAAAGCAGTACATTACCTCGTGTGCAATGGCGCCAGTTTTCAATGCGGCATTAGCCCCTTTTTGTTCCCCATCAGAGTCAGTGGTAGTCCATTTCGCATGTGAAACTTGACCGCAGGCTGTGTCATGTGGTGTTTGTGGCCTCGCTTCCATTCTATTGTTGGTCGTTCTACTATGAGGGAGCCATGCTTCCAGGAGAGAAACTGGCTGCTGAAATCAGCAGACACTAACTTTGACGGTTTGATATAATTTATTGCGGACCCATCCACAATTACTAGTGGTGCGACTTGGATGAAAACATACCAGAGAACAGTTTTTGCATGGTGAGTAGACATGTCATTGCTGTATTTCGACAAAAACAGTGAATTTTTAGGGGTCGGTGTGATGGTTAGCGTGGCTCCCATGAACCAAATGACATTTTCTATAGCACGTTCTGGGTCCCGATAACTCCAGCATATTAAACATGAGCCTGAACGATCCATTTTATTGGACTACTACCCTCCCTAGAACATTATTTAAATTTGTTGCATCAGCTGTACCCTCCACACAAGGGTTGTAAATAACATAACCATGTTTATCCTGTTTATAATGTACATATTATTTCTAACCACCTTAGTTACCACTGCATGTCTTTCTCTTCTCTTTTTTTTTGTTTTTTTGTTTGTTTTTTGTTTTGCCTTACTCTGCATCAATGAGTCGGACAACACGTATTGATCGATCGAACACCCCCCGCCGTCTACTTTCTCAAGCATAAGACAACAAACAGCATTTTGGGAATATATATAGCACCATGTGATTTTTTCTTGTAACACCAGTGAAAGATACCCATCGTCGAGTTAAGAGTGGATTTACAGATAAACAACAACAGTCCTGACAGTTCAGTAGAATTGATAAGTTAAAAAAAAAAACGTTTGTCATAACAAATAAATAAAGGTACTCACGTAAGGCCGTTGTTAATTAATTCTTTGTTTCTCGTAACCTTGCTTTTGAAAATAGACATGCTGAGGGCGATAATTATTAATTTATTAATTATTACCTAGCGAGAAAAAAAAAAAAATACTAAAACAAAACTTGGGATGCAAAATTTGAAAATATAAAACCTTTTACTGGATTAGATTTATCAAACAAAACCTCTGCTAGAGGAACAGTGACCTGCTAATTAAATGAATAATGCATACATAATAACCATTAAAAAGAAATCATAGATCACAATCCATAGACATGACTCTTGACATAAAATACATTATGTGAGGTGTCATATATGGAGCTAATTTAGAACTGGTTTCCATCAGATTAGTACTGGCTAACAATATAAAATCAGTCTTCACCAAAGCAACCATAAATAGTAATAATATATTAATCCTAATTTTTTAGGATTCATAAATTTTACTATAATACAGCTGTCCTAAGCAAGTCTCTGGTCAACAAGGTACGGCGCATCACGTTGGGCACACCGGTTCTCGTCAGATCACCGAAGTTAAGCAGCGTTGAGCTTGGTCAATACTTGGATGGGTGACCGAGTGCTGTACTCACTGGGCTGATCAGTGTCCAGAATAATAGGAACTGTGAACACTCTCGTGTTCTGGCACATGTAGGCACCGTCGTGATATGACTGAAACAATGTTGAAAACGACGTTAAATCCTACTCACTCACTCACTCACTCTGGTCAACAACAACAACAACAGCTTTGGTCTAATCACGATGCCTTCTTCTGATTTTCAGAGTCAGTAAAGACTTGGAAGAGAAGTCTTTCTTCTCTTCCAAGTCCGCCACTGTGGATTCTTGATCCATGGCACTGAGTGGTTTATAGATTTATAGAATTTATTTGCTGATTACAAGCGCCCCTATAAGGCAGGAGAATCATCGACGGAAGTTTCAAATCTGCCTTGGAAAGAAAACGCTCGATGACAGAGCTGGCGGTCGTCTTTTCAGAGAATAGGAAAGTTGTGAATTTAACATAGAACTGACCATTTGTTGAAGCTATCGTGGCTCCGTTGGCCAAAATCATTTTGATCAACACCAGGATGAATGCGATCAACCATGCGGACATTTCTAAATTCATTGCGCGGTGTATGAGGAACGAAAGGGGTGTATGATGAACATACTTCCGTTTGATTTGAGAACTCCGCGTGAAAATCGATATCTAGTTTGCAGACGAATAGTTATACTTCACTTCTCAATGCATATTTCGTTAGATTACATTGTGGATGTTCAGTTTGTTGTTATTTACTGTTTTTGCGATCAGACAAACTACGGAATTGAGACCACAGAATTTCCTTCTGGAGCTCCGACTGGAAAACATAATGACGTAGCTTAGAGGATTCCCAAGAAAGTTTGTCGTTTCATTGGTCAGTTTATGCGGAATCCCTTGAACTGCACAACAGGTGGCGCTGCAGTGCCCTTCGAAGGGATGGTACAAAGAGACGGCTTTACAAAACTTGTTACGACAATCTCGGTATTTTACGAGCAATTAAATCACTGGAGAGCGCTGCTTCGCGAAATCAGAACTCATTATAGGCATTTTTTTTAGGGATTTTGACACGTCAGTACCAAAAATTAATACAATGCGTAATTATTGCTTGCAAAAATACTGATGCGGGCGGGTTACGGGAAACGAACCATTAATTATCAGCGGCCTAAACAGGGAAGCCACCAATCTAGGTAAACCAAGATGGTAAATCAGGGGAATACCATCTAGACGTAACGCTATAAAAACTTTGTGTGAAATGTTCGGCGATATTCTACGAGATCCCATAATAAGCCAATCACGACCATTTCAACCTTTTCGCTCTGACAATGATTGACGTTTACTTCAAGGACATTAACATCTTCGCACGGCACAATCTTTTTGATATTTTCTACCCCTAACAAAGCCAGACTTTTCGGCGTGAGTAAACGCTTTGATGTTTCAGGATAATATTTATATATTAGACCACGAGCTACCGTGTGTAATTACTGTGGGCGTGATTTTGAAATAGTTACAACCAGCTATCCATCTGATTGGCTAACAATAGTAGTTTCAACTCGCACAGGATTTATATAGGGCTGAATTCAGATATAATATTCCGTGATATTATATCTGAGTTTACTGAGATTGGGAAGCCACGAGATCATGATAACATTTACAATTGAAGCGTACAACAAGCCAAATGATCACAACTAGTAAAAGAAGTTCCACATGCACTGAGCTCAAACGTGAAATCGCCATCAAAACTGCACATTTTCACAGAGCGGAAGTCAGGTGTTCAAAGAGAACTTCAAAGAAAGAGAAATAACTCTGATACCTGTTTAGGTGAAAACAATTGGAGGGTCGGGTAGCTGACGTAAGAAAATTAAGTCCTGCGTGTTGAACGAGCGTACTGTGTAACACAGGCGAGTCACATCCGTCGAGCGCTTCATTTTTTCTCTTCCCGGGAAAGTGGAAGAGCGGGTCTATGAAACGTTTCAAAGATTACAGACGATTTACAGGGTTTTAGAAAGAAAGATTTCTACAGTTGTTCATTCTATTAATATCAGTCCTTTATATTGCTCAATTCGGCCCGCTCGATAACCCTTTGACGAAAAATATGATTGTATTTCCTTTGCGTTTCGGTTCAAGGCTATATGGTTCCAGATTTTTCAACTCGTTCCATTCATTTGTGTTGTTCGGGGACCTCGTGGATAACGTGTTTTCCGCCAAACCATGCCAAACAGGTTTTGTCAAAAGGTCAATTCCACCGTGACTGATGGGACAAACAGCGCATACGCAACATCTTTATGACAATACCACAGCTTTGGATAGTTACTGATCTTGGTTTCAGGGTTATGATAGTAAAGGTGACACTTCAGACTTCTCAAAAAACCCAGGACTTTGGGCCATACCTGCATGCTCTGTTTGCCATGTGCCCAAAGGCAGCCTTGTGACTGATGGGACTTTTGAGGACCACCGTTTTCAACGTAACTTACCTAATGGTCAAATGCTATCTAAATACCATTCTGCATGGGTCTTTACTGTTAAAAATTGAACAACCAGACCCTCTGGTTTCTCAAAATTGCAATGGTTAGCATTGGTATCTAAACTCTGATGTACACCCGGGCAAGGAATGACTGATGGGACAGTTATGCTGTGACTGATGGAACCCCACGTATAGGGCATCTATTGTGACTCATCTGAACTTACATACATCCATGAATATGATAAATATAGTTCAGAGATCATTAAATAAACAAAAAACAGCAGCTGCATAAAAGAAAACTATGTTTATTTTTACAGAGTATACTAACAAAAATGTGATAATAGGTTAACAATACATCCATATATACAAGTCAGGTAAATAAACTATCAAAGTTGTCTATAAAACATACAATGGTGTTGTTAGTGATCAGCAACTGCCATATTGAACTTGAAACCAACTGCAACCAACATGAAACAAAAATTCATGTTCCGTACAAAACCAAAATTGTGACTGATGGGACAACTAGCTACATGTATGTTCGACTACTTCTATTTCTTGCGCTGTAAAACTTACCTTCACATACCTTATTGCTATCGTGTTCCTACGCGATTGCCTATTGTAACACATTACCACAGAAACAAAATAATCCCCTGAGCTCCCCAGTGCCCATGCGCGAGTACCCAGAATC
Source organism: Hanleya hanleyi (assembly GCA_036873755.1). Taxonomy (NCBI): domain Eukaryota; kingdom Metazoa; phylum Mollusca; class Polyplacophora; order Lepidopleurida; family Hanleyidae; genus Hanleya; species Hanleya hanleyi. Next base: position 28,570 of record JAVTVY010003832.1, on the reverse strand, counting down.
CAATCTGTCCGACCACGTCACTTCCTTCTTTCTTCTACAAGTCGTAGTGGAAACACGTTCTCAATTTCGTCTGAAAAATCTATGGATCTACTTTGAGTTTACCACGCATTACCTCGGAATTTACCTTGGATATTACCTCGGATTCTACCTGGGATTAATACCTTGGATTTACTGTGATTCTGTGATTCTTGGATTGCCTACCGGGCCTGGAAATCTCACCCGTCGGGAAGTATTCAATCATGTCTGAATCAAATAAAATGGCTTCCATTGTCTGCGTTGTATGTGGTCTATGAAGCCGGCTTGCGGGCACACCTTGGTGGGTCCGTTGTGTCGGGAGAAACTGGTTTGACCAGTTTGTAAGAGGAATAAGCTTTGTCCCGTCAGCGTATTTCTGACAAAAGGAAATATCTTGTCGGTTCATGTGCTAGTGAATTTCTGTCGTCTCCCGTCTGGTGGGCCGAGAAATTGTATTGTTCTCCGTCTTGTCTTTAGAGACGGAGAGCCTTCTTTTCTTATGTCTGTTAACGTAATTTCATGTTAAAATGACACCCCGTTTCACTTCATTGTTGTAATAAATATTCTTCCAACTATTTCTGATTATGTGAAGTTTGTAACTGGTACAAAATGGCGTTCGTCATCCAGATACGAGATGACCTTGATCGCATATGTTGTTCCCTACTTCCAATTTCAGATTATGGTAATCGGCGGCTGCATCGAACACCTTGGTACAGCCTTGTCATACAGAAGATATTTCTACAACAATGCCGGAGAAATTGAGAAAAGATGTGCCTGCAATTTCTTCCGTTATTACACCACTTCCGTAAGGTCGTCGGTTGTAATAACTCCTGTTCCGGTTTGCTGTGTCTACTATTTCCTCAGCAAACTGGAACTTTGTCGATAAAGTCGGAGATTGTGACTACCCCCCTGTCAAGGACCCGTCACTTCCGGAGAATTTATAAACAATTCGGCCCAGCTCATCGCCGTCTACACAAACTACGGAGATGTCTGCTGCATCTGTAATATATCATCACTTCCTGTCATCGGTGACTATTACACCAGTATCCGGTTTTGCTGAATCTGACCGTTCATTTTTGAATGTGCCGAGATTATATAGGGCTCTGCCGCAACCATTGTCAGCACCCCGCAGCTTCTCAACCGGTACTACAACCACGTACGCCTGGGTCCAGTTATGACTTCCGGTCTACGTCTATTCCGAGTTTCTCGGATATCTTCATGCAACCTCTTACATCATACCTTCCGGTATCATCTTCGGAACTTCCGCTTCTGTTCTTGCGCATGTTCCGACTTCGGCAACTACATCCTTCTACAGGCTTGCTGCAACTTGTGATGTTCTGTTACGTAATCGGTGTATGATGTTCCGGTTCAACCATCGATGTTTAGTTCTCCAGTTACGTCATCGATGTAATGTGTTCCGGTTACGTCATCGATGTGTAGCAGACCGGCTGATTCCTACACTGCTCCGACTTACTCTGCATTTCCTGTTCGTCATGCGGTGTACAGGCCTACATCATTTCCTTCGGTGGCTTCTGTAGTCCGATGTACCTCGTAGTGTAACTTCTCATGTTACAACGGTTGTCACATTCGACTTCCGGTACATCGGGTGTTTACTGTCGTTTTCCATCTTTCGAGACGTGAAGTAAAGGTTGCACATCTACATCTGCTGTTATATACGGCGCATGTTTCAACTTACGTGGCTTCAGCTTCCGATTACACAGACATACGACGTATCACTGAGCTATTTATTCTACAATAAAAGAATAAATACCTGTTCCATTGGGCTGTTTATTCGACGATAAGAATTACATGCCTATACTCAGCTATACACAGCCCTTGTATTCCCCCGTATCTGTTCATTACGGAAGAAAGACGGGGGACGCAAAAGGGGCCTCATCGTATCCTATTGTTTCGGTTGCTCGGCCACATCCGGTAACGTTGAATGTTATCAACCATCAGGTCTTACATCACATTCGACTTCCGGTTATGCAGATCTTCACTTCCATCTCTAATCTGTGAGGCATACGGTATCGTATTTAGACCTATGCCTATCTTCATACACAGGTAGTGAATGTTGCTCATCTGCACCTTCGGCCTAAGTACCCAGTTAGACCGACTATCTCTCAACGACTTCTGTCACTTCCGGACCGGAAGTACAGATTGTGTCACCATGTGGCTGCTTCCTATAACATCTCACCGGTGACGTATACACAGTTATTGAGAGTTTCCTGTCTTCATCGTATGTTGTGAAGACAACTGATCATCATTTACGGCGTTTTACGTATTGGTTTCGACCATGCAAACGCCTACTTTGGTGACAACGGAACTGTTGTTCTTTTATGGATTCGGATATTGGACCACTCCATTGCTTCAACCGTTTCCGTTTTGGCGAATTTTCACCGCTGTGTCTCGCTCTACAGTTTTGAGAAAGCAGGTGATTTATTCCCATTTCTGGCTGCCAGAAGTTCTGCCTATCTTCATAGCGCATTCCTTCTTTTAAGGGGCTACGGCGTTCTACGTATTGGTTTCGACCGTACAAACGTCGGCAATCTCATTGGCGTCTGTGACTTCGGAGAGGAAGTACAGATTATGTCACCATTTTGCTGTTTCTTATAACAACTTACTGTTGACGATTACGCAACTATTGAGAGTATCCTGTTTTCACATTTAACTTACAATCGTAAGTTGTGAAGACAAGTTCATCAACTACGGCGTTCTACGTATTGGTTTCGATCATACAAATGCCTGCTTTGATGTCAACGAAACGGTTGTTGTTTTATGGATTCGGATACTTGGCCACTCCATTGCTTCAATCGTTTCCGATTTGGCGAATTTTCACCGCTGTATCTCGCTCTTCAGTTTCGAGAATGCAGGTGATTTATTCCCATATCTAGCTGCCTGAAGTTCTGCCTATCTTCATAGCGCATTCCTTCCTGTCTACGACATCTGTCAACTAGCAACGTTGGTATCTGGTCGTATGACTTTGCAGCTGGGCAGTATGACGTCAATTCCGGTTTTCACTCCGGTTTGTAACTCATTCTGCAGGGTCACAGCATCACCCGGGCCCTCTAGTCAGCTTTACAATGGTCTTTGGGTCTTAACGAGGGTTTGCGCATGCGCATTCCTTTACCGTCCATCAGTTTCCGGTTCCTCGTTGATCCATATGACTTATGTAGACCCTGACGATTGGGTGTTGCTGTTGCGTCATGAATGGAGCATTATCTCCAGGTATGACTTATTGTCAGAATTTGGATCAAATTCGTTTGAACCATACATTTTGGGTCTGTTTCGTTCAACTATTTGTACGTCACATCTATTCCCCAAAAAAAAAAAAAAAAAAAAAAATTCTGACAATGCTTGCCGAGTTTGATCATCTTAACGAAACAAGGAGTGATCGTACTTTCCTAGAATACGTGATCTTCTGCAGTTTCTGCCCTATGGGATCCTGGTCGATCCTCTGGGTATTCCACTTCGACTGTGTCTTTAGAGGTATAGTGAACGTATTCACTAAAGAAATCCTCTTATGGAGACCTGTTTCGACTCGTCTTCTTCGGCACACAGCTCATCATGGGATTGTGATTACGCTGGTCAGTTACGCCAGAACATGTTATCTGGCTAAACTTGACACGGATTGGTTTCATTGGAACCGTTTCTGTTAAAATCGCATTCCCTCATCTTCTCTACTTCCGGTGGAGAATGTGGAATTGATGACAGACTTCTCGGCGATGATGACGTAGTCGCTTGCCGCGACCTAGGGACTTCATCTCCGATGTCACGTAACCGGAAGAACCTACGATTTACCTATTCTTCTTGAGGTTACATCCCTATTGCGGCTAAACTACTCCTGGCAGGCGAGTGTCCAGGGTGGTGTATGAGACTGCGTCGCCTCGTCATCGTTTCCTCAGTTTGCAACGGAATAGTTCCAGCAACATGATCGGTTTGGTAGGCAAGCTTCAATGGATACTCTTTCAGTTTCCATGATACTTGTCTCATACCGAGCTACCCCGGACTTATTCAGTTCTGTATTACCTGTAGTGTAAGCACAGAATCTATATTTCTCTTCTGTCTTTCCTCTTCTAAAGTGGATGACAATATGGAAGAGCCTTCATTCCGGCGGTAATGTGCTGTTCTTTTCTTCCGACACTGAGGTATCATTGCTGTGGCGTTGAAGTGTTCGTCCCAGTACGCACCTAAATCCTTTTTGGAGGTCAAATCTCACCTGTACTGCTCCAGTTTGCACGGAGAACATTTGACCGGTGTTTCTTCCTCCGTCTCAGCCATTCTTCTAAGACGGCGTCGAGGAGGGCTGGAGAACATATTTGGTTCGAGAATTGACAGTCGTCTCGTTACAGCGGAAGTCAACAAATTCTCAATAACCAACGCTTGTGTTGTGTCAGACATCATAGCTTTGACCTTCATAAACAAGCACAGGGAACAGTGATGTGTTTCCCCAGTGACTACTGCTTTTAGGGATCGTCGCTACGAGTTTGTCACGTTTCCGGTATGTCGAACTCTCTATCAGGTTCTTACGACCGGGTGACAGCTACTCGTAGACCGCCAGGTCGAATGCTTCAGTTATGAGAAATTTCAGCGACTTTATGATTCCGGTTTATATTTCTCATACTACGATCCCAGCAGTCATGGCAGCGTCTTGCGTACGTTTATGGCGTAACCTTGCTGGAGGACACATTCTTCGGCCGCTGCTACTCTGATGACAACTATTTCGGCGACCGGCTTCCGGTCAGTGGCATCAGTACATGTTATCTGACCCAGTTCCGGTTTTCCCCATCAGCCAGCTTTTCTTCTTGAAAATGATTTGGTTTGTCTTCAGAGCATCTTCACGTAATACGTCTTCCAGAACAAGAAGCCCTTCCATCTCGGGTGTTTTCATCGAGGACGCCATATAGTAGCTCCTCTCTTCACCTTACATCCGATTTAAACGTATCGGTTAGGAGCGGAGATCTTGTTCAGCGAGCGACGTATGTGTAATGATATGCGATATCTCGGGTTGTTCAGGTGTCAACGCCTCGTTCCACGTAAATCTTTTTCCACTTCCTGGAGAAGGATGGATGGATGGATGGAGTCGTTTGTTCACTCCGTCGCTTTCCGATGGATACTGAGATTCACTCCAGACGTTGCAGTTCCGGAGCTGGTTTTGGCGCTGTATCGTTTTCAAGAGTGTCTTTCAGCCTACATGTACGACATCAAATAATAACCTACTGTGATCATAGATGACGATGTTTTTAATCTGGTAGCTTGTTACGGCGAGCGTCCGGCAGATACTTCATGTGGGAAACTATTATCTTCGTCTTGGTGCAGCTGATGGGCACTAAAACCTTAGTCATATTTTTCCTCCCAGACTTCGCTAATTTATGCATTGTCGTGTGTTACATGAAGTATGAACCGGATTTCGTCATCCCAGCATATCTACGGGTTCTACACTTCCGGGATTTGTCATCAGTATCAGTCGCTTTATGACTTAATTTCCGGAGACCGTCAACCCGCCTCTGTCCAAGTTAAATTAGATGGCAGAGTTATGGGCCCTCATAGCGCTCTTGTGTTATAACACGTGCGTTTGTTCTGGACCTTCGTCAACGGCATATTTACGCCCTCGTATAAAGCAGGAAATATGAAATATCTTTTTCCTAGCTTTTCAAAACTTCTCGTTTGGCGTACACGGACGTACCTGCGGAGGTAACACTCTCCTAGGTTTGGATTCATCAGATCAGGACTGTACGGACATGCTGATTTCTATGATCTGACATTTCCGTGGACGACATTTGACATCTTGAGGGCTGTAATCTGGAGGTTTGCGATACGTCTGTCTGTCATCACCTCCGGAATTGGATGCTGTTGAGACGGGATTTCTACACTCTGGGTCCGCACGTGGCGCCCAGGCCGTTGATACCCGTCGACATGTATGCACTAGACCTAGTGAGTCTACCAATTTTGAAAATTGGTAAGTGTTTGCTCTCCCCAATTTTCAAAAAAAGGGGGGGGGGGGAAGACGTTTCGGTCTAGTGCCCTGTCAGCCTATTCACAGTGCCCTCTTATCGGGGCCGGGTGATAGATCGATAGCCATAATATACTCATCTTACATGCGTTTATGGCGCTCGATTACCTGGCTGACTCCTGTTTTCCCCTTCGCCTATGCTTGAGATTCCTTTCTGTTTTCGACCACTATTCCCTCCGTCCTGCTATGATATTCTAGTAATAAGGTATGTGAAGGTAAGTTTTACAGCGCAAGAAATATGAAAAATTTGAAAATCAATTTTCCTATTTCTAAGCTTAAACTTACCTTCACATACTGTGATGGCCCTCCCAGCCTCCCCGCTAATGGGTTATTCACACTGCGATTGAATAGGAAAGAAGGAAGTGACGTGGTCGGACAGATTGGATTCTGGGTACTCGCGCATGGGCACTGGGGAGCACAGGGGATTATTTTGTTTCTGTGGTAATGTGTTACAATAGGCAATCGCGTAGGAACACGATAGCAATAAGGTATGTGAAGGTAAGTTTAAGCTTAGAAATAGGAAAATTGATTTTCAAATTTTTCATATTGCATCAAATTGTGTACATGCCTCGGGAATTTACAAGCCTCGGCTCACTCTTCATTGGTTCTATGACTGCATCTCTATCATACCAAATAGTATCCTGTTCAGCCTCAAATACATAGGCTTTACCAGAAGTAGACAAACCCAAACATCTAATCTGGTAACAGTTGTCCTTGACATCCAATATCAAGCCATGATAAACTTTGGATTCGTACCACATTTTCACCCATTGCCCACATGCATAGTCAACACTTTCATTCCTCTCTTCATCTTTAAGAGCTCTTTCTTCAGCACCACGCATGAAAGAGAATGTGCTCATCTTCATGGGCTCTACCATTGAATGTTTGGCAAATCTGACTGTATAAGGGGCAATGGACTCAAAAACATGAGCAGACCATGTACCGGGCAATGTTCGAATCTCATTCCCGCCGGGATACCACATTTTGTCTAACTCGGCCAATCGACTTTCAATGCTTAGTTTTGGGACAAAGAGAACATTTATATTTGGGCACACTTTCATTGCTTGATTGGCAAATTCTGCAGCTGAATTTAAGTCAATGCCTTGGGCCCTCACCATCTCCGACACTCGTCTTTTGACAGTACTACCTATGCCATCGATACACCCTTCCCCATGGGACGTGGCAGAAAAATGCCACTTTGATGGATGCTCTGTTAAGGTCAGAGCACATAATGTAAACTTTTGCTTAAAATGCTGTGCTGTTCCATCTGATTGATACTCAACGTTGTTGACAGACACATCATCATGTTTTGATCTGAAGTCATTGATTATGGTCTTGTTAAATTCAACCACAGCATAGGCCTACTTGTCATGGTTCTTGTAATCAGAAATGACCACATAAGGTTCTGAATGAATTTTGATATCATCATCTTTTCTGAAGTACACCATAGCAGTGTAAAGGGTTGAGGACATGGTGTCCCAGTATACAGACTTTATGGCAAAAGTTTTCACTAAAATCTGTTTGGATCAGAAGAGTACCAATGGGCAGGTTTTCTTTTAACATGTCAAAATGGTTGGATTGTGTTCTTTTGATGTACACATGCTCCAAAAATTATGGCAGTTTTGATCGTAGGACCCCAAGGATATTATCTTTGGTGTCACAGAGAAACTGTCTTAGCAGTTTTTCGTCATCAGATTTCATCCATTGTTTGTATGGAACCATTGTTGCAAGATCATCATCATCAGCCAAGTCAATGAAGTTGTCAAACAGCCTCAACTTTCCACAAGTATGACAAGTTTGATACATGCATTGATGCAAATCTCATTTTTGTCATCACAAACTATCTCTTTGATGAACTCAGAAGTTGAGTTTGGTACATGTAAATTACTCAGACTAACAAGGATTAGTCGGATGTTTTCATGGTAGATACAAAGACAAATATTTGCAGGTGTTTCAGCTCGATTGCATACATGTTGAGGCTTTAATGCTGCAAATTTTGAGAGACCAATTCTGGAATTTGGATGCAGTAATTTAAATTGCTTATGTGCTTCACCCAATGTCATTGTCATAAATCTCTTTTGTACTTTCGTTTTCACTCCACTTTTCCTTATGATTACATAGTCCTTCTTTCCTGGTGCTTGGCTAGAGATGTCATCCCTCCCATAGAAATTCGTTACATCTCTGATCACATCAGCACTTAAAGCAAGATCTTCTCGTCTTCGTTTTGGTGGCATGAAGGTCTCTGGTGAAAATTTCACGGCCAGCTTCTGCACAACCTTCTTCCTCCTTCTGAGACTCATAGGGAGTTTGCTTTGGGCCCTCCTTATCGCTCTTTTCATCGCCCCCGTTCTCAAGTTTGGGCTACTTTCAGGGGATTTTCTCAACTCTGAAGCAGCCTTTCTCTCTCGTTTTCTTTGCCTATAAATTACAAAAGAATGACACTTTGTCATTTTCTGCTATTTTGGTGTCTTACGTCAATTGATATAAACAGTATCAAAATGTGACTGACGGGACAACCTATACTTGATATCAGTATTAAAGGGGATTTCACAAAAAACACTAGTTATGATTCTGAAAATCATTATCATTGCTTTACTCATGTATATGGTTGATCCATTTATAAATATTTTAAAGATCTACATACCTGTAGACGGCCTTTCTGATCCTCTCTTCCTTTGTTTTCTCCTTTTTGGCAGATGCCGACATCATTCCTCTTTTTTTTTTGTTCCCACTGCTTATGGTACACTGATTGTTGTGTCTTATACTCTTCATACTTCCCTTCACTCTTTAACTTATGGTCTTTGTCTCTGTCTCTCAGCACTTGTTTTAGCCATTTCCCAAAAGCAGACACTCACCCATACAAAAGCGTGACTGATGGGACAGATTTTGATTTGCTGTACTGACACTAAGCTTGTCTCAACTGGTTGGATGTTGCATCCAAAATGAAGGTCTTATACCCTGGGATGTGGGAAGTAAGAGATTTGATACAATGTGTGGGCTGCTGATAAGAAAAGCAAACTTATGTGGTTAAATTGTGACTGAGGGGACATTGGATACTCATTATCTCAAGGTCATGGCAGTGGAATTTTGTCTCCAGATAAAGCTTGTTACAAAGCAAATATAAACTAACCAACACTGACACTGTACATGTATGTAAACAGGGATAAGATAGAGAATGATGAAGATGTAGTTTGTAGACCATCTGAGGCACTATATAGGGTAAGACCTGCCTTTTTCTACACAGTATCATCCATGTAGTTCAAATACTGATATCTGGAGAACTAGGTGGTGTATCATAACAGTGAAACCAGTTTTGTGAACTGATGGTGTGGGCTTTCAGATGTTAGGTATAATGAAGGTCTGAAATCAGTTCTAAAAAACTGCCCAAAGGGACCATTAATGTGGAATTGACCAAAAATCAAATAATTGCTCATCGGATCGCTGATGTAACATTTCCTGATTGCAGACATAACATTTCCTGAATGCAATTTATCAGGCTGCGCAACAATCGGCGCACAAACATAGTATTCACAATCCTAAGTTCAGCAAGCTAAACCCTACTGACATTTAATTTTGGGATATTGACAACGTAGGGTTTAGCCACAAGTGGAGAGTGGTGAACCAGTACAGTTGGAGAGCCTGGAGTGACCAATGGATTCTTCTGGATGGTGCCTGACCGGTTTCGATCTGGTGTGGATCTCATCAGAGGCTTGCAGATGGTGACTGCTTTCCGCTTTATATACCTGCGGGCAGTTGACCGGTGTTGTCAAGTGTGACCAGTATGTTGACCGGTGAAAACAAAAGTTGGCAAGCTGTTGGCCTGTGTTGTTAGGTGGTTGACATGTTGACCGGCAGATTGGCTTCTGGGTCGGCATGTTGACCGGTAGGGGTTGCTGGGGGCCGATGTTGACCGGGAAACAGCAGAAACGGCCGAAAGTGTTGGCCGGTATGGTAAAGGAAGTGGATTAGGTCTCAATGTGGGCTCTGGAGGTCTAAAGTTTGGCCTAATTGCCAAAAGACCGAAAAAAGAAGACTAAGGCTGTCTTATGAAGAAGCAAATAAATGTTTTATTTGTAGAAGGCTCGAAAGTCATTGTAACAATCAGTGATGACGTCACAATGAGTTAGGAATCTCGACGTTAAATGGCGTCGAGAGCGCCCGAGACGTCATGTGTGATGTCAACAAAGAACTAGACTGCTTGTCTTTATAAGCGACGTCATAAAGGTGACATCGCGGCCTGGAGAGTATGTACTCTCTCAGTGTGGCCCAGGAAAAGGAAAATACACACAAAGAAGGTGTACAATATGGCAAAGAGAGAAAATAACAATGTGTGAGTATTCCTTTTCATTTAAGCCGAATGGAGCTCTGGTGTGCAGCTGGTAAATCCAGTAAACCTCGCGCAAACGGCGCTTGGTGGTGCTGGATTCAAGAGACGGGTCTGTCTTAAGAACTTCAATGATTTGATAGTTGATGTTGTTGACAGAGTGACCATGCGACCAGAAATGTCTTGGTGCAGGGTTATCACTGCGATTCCGAGTGTCGTTGAAGTGTTCTCGGATTCGCTCATGAATGTGCGTTTGGTTTCTCCAACATAATGTTTGGAGCAGAGGGAGCACGTGATAAGTTAGATCACATTCTAAGTATCTGTGGTTTGCATTGAAGCAAGAGACCAGTGGGTGCTCTATTTTTGTCGATACAATGCTGTAGAAAATGAAGGTGGGCGGTGTGCCGCTCGGTCCTACACAGGATGTTCCTTGTGAGTCGGTACGTGGTCATAGCATCTTCGGGAAGGCGTGGGCTTCCTCTGCAGGGGTCTGCGTTGGTCCCGCTGGTGCTTGGTTCTCCGTCGACCCTCCTGCGTTTTCGTTGTTGGTCATCGGTCTCTTGTCTGAGGTCGATGACAGATGAGATGGGCGTGACTGTGTCCATTTCATCAAGGTTCAGGTTGAGTTCCTCTAAGGTAAGTGAGGTGCTGCTGCTCGACATCCTGTGTAGGACCGAGCGGCACACCGCCCACCTCCATTTTCTACAGCATTGTATCGACAAAAATAGAGCACCCACTGGTCTCTTGCTTCAATGCAAACCACAGATACTCAGAATGTGATCTACCTTATCACGTGCTCCCTCTGCTCCAAACATTATGTTGGAGAAACCAAACACACATTCATGAGCGAATCCGAGAACACTTCAACGACACTCGGAATCGCAGTGATAACCCTGCACCAAGACATTTCTGGTCGCATGGTCACTCTGTCAACAACATCAACTATCAAATCATTGAAGTTCTTAAGACAGACCCGTCTCTTGAATCCAGCACCACCAAGCGCCGTTTGCGCGAGGTTTACTGGATTTACCAGCTGCACACCAGAGCTCCATTCGGCTTAAATGAAAAGGAATAATCACACATTGTTATTTTCTCTCTTTGCCATATTGTACACCTCCTTTGTGTGTATTTTCCTTTTCCTGGGCCACACTGAGAGAGTACATACTCTCCAGGCCACGATGTCACCTTTATGACGTCGCTTATAAAGACAAGCAGTCTAGTTCTTTGTGGACATCACACATGACGTCTCGGGCGCTCTCGACGCCATTTAACGTCGAGATTCCTAACTCATTGTGACGTCATCACTGATTGTTACAATGACTTTCGAGCCTTCTACAAATAAAACATTTATTTGCTTCTTCATAAGACAGCCTTAATCTTCTTTTTTCGGTCTTTTGGCAATTAGGCCAAACTTTAGACCTCCAGAGCCCACATTGAGGCCTAATCCGCTTCCTTTACCATACCGGCCAACACTTTCGGCCGTTTCTGCTGTTTCCCGGTCAACATCGGCCCCCAGCAACCCCTACCGGTCAACATGCCGACCCAGAAGCCAATCTGCCGGTCAACATGTCAACCACCTAACAACACAGGCCAACAGCTTGCCAACTTTTGTTTTCACCGGTCAACATACCGGTCACAATTGACAACACCGGTCAACTGCCCGCAGGTATATAAAGCGGAAAGCAGTCACCATCTGCAAGCCTCTGATGACATCCACATCAGATCGAAACTGGTCAGGCACCATCCAGAAGAATCCATTGGTCACTCCAGGCTCTCCAACTGTACTGGTTCACCACTCTCTACTTGTACCTACTCCTACTCAACCACCACTACAGAAGGCAGAGCCATGGCCCAACCAGCCAATTAAGCACCAGGATCGAGCAGCAGCATCTCGCTTACCTTAGAGGAACTCAACCTGAACCTTGATGAAATGGACACAGTCACGCCCATCTCATCTGTCATCGACCTCAGACAAGAGACCGATGACCAACAACGAAAACGCAGGAGGGTCGACGGAGAACCAAGCACCAGCGGGACCAACGCAGACCCCCGCAGAGGAAGCCCACGCCTTCCCGAAGATGCTATGGCCACGTACCGACTCACAAGGAACATCCTGTGTAGGACCGAGCGGCACACCGCCCACCTCCATTTTCTACAGCATTGTATCGACAAAAATAGAGCACCCACTGGTCTCTTGCTTCAATGCAAACCACAGATACTTAGAATGTGATCTAACTTATCACGTGCTCCCTCTGCTCCAAACATTATGTTGGAGAAACCAAACGCACATTCATGAGCGAATCCGAGAACACTTCAACGACACTCGGAATCGCAGTGATAACCCTGCACCAAGACATTTCTGGTCGCATGGTCACTCTGTCAACAACATCAACTATCAAATCATTGAAGTTCTTAAGACAGACCCGTTTCTTGAATCCAGCACCACCAAGCGCCGTTTGCGCGAGGTTTACTGGATTTACCAGCTGCACACCAGAGCTCCATTCGGCTTAAATGAAAAGGAATAATCACACATTGTTATTTTCTCTCTTTGCCATAACGTAGGGTTTAGCCGTTGAACTGAAAATTCCTATCGCAAAATTTCGGCCTCCCGACCTTAGTAACATTAGGTGGCTTTGTGCTCATAGTAATCAATTATACCTACCAATTAATTTGCACTCGTTTGCTTCGAAAACATATTTGCCTAATTTCCTGGCCATTTAATTCCTCTGTTCAGCTTCTTTCACTTTCATAAACGTCAAAAGAAGAAAAAAAAATATCGATCTTGATCTTTCGAAAACTAAATCCGCCATCTTTAGAACAGTCGCGCGTTATTCTGATTCTCGCGCAATTCAATTCACTTTATTGTACCAAACACCGGGACCCAACATAGGGCAGTGTTCGAATTTAAGAAAAATTTGAACCAGTCCGCCGGTCGTGATTTCGTTGGAATTTGCTGAAAAATGTTTTAGACTCACACGATTTATTTAGACTCGGTCAGGTAACCGAAAACAGACATATTTCATTTTTCATTCTTTACAAATTGTGCGGAGATATCCAGGGAAATAGTTTACATGATGAACTGAGAGCTTTTTTGTTACCAGTCCGACGGACTTGTTGTTCAGTCACTCACACCACTCCATTTGATTTTTTACCAGTCTCGGACTGACGGACAGGTGCCAAATTCGAACTCCGTAGGGCAGTGTACAAATTACTCTAACACAAAACTAAGCAACAGAATAATACAACAACTAGAATGAAGCAAGACTAGAATCATGGAGCTAATATGCTAGAATGGAGGATTTCTCTTCAAGCCTATGAATATCTTATATCTACATACATGTAGCATGAAATATACTACATTATCATGTTTTACACTATCTAAATTCAGGATTATAAGATTCGAAGAACTGAATCAGCTCAGTCGACCCAGTCACTTCGGGAGATGAAAAATCCAGGAAATTAGCATTTTCGGTATGTGCATTCTATCATGCGTGATACCAATAGTTACAATTTTTCACTCAAATGCGGATAATGTGAAAGGGTTACGAAGGAGCTGTTTCCAACTTTCCGGTCCACATTCCCGAAATTTACAATCAGTCTCGTGCCACCATAGCGATATTTTCAAGATGGCTACCGATTTAGTTTTTGAAAGATTAAGCACGATTTTTTTTCTTTTGTCGTTTATGGAAGAAGCTGGACAGAGGAAATAAATGGTCAGGTAAGTAGGCAAATATGTATTCTACCAAAACGAGTGCAAAGCGGTAGGTATTATTGAGTTTTATGACCGCAAATCCACCGGATGTTACCAAGGTTGAGAGACAGAAATTTTTTGGCAGAAATTTTTAGTTCAACTGCTAAACCCTACATTGTCAATATCACAAAATCAAATGTCAGTAGGGTTTAGGTTGTTGAACTATCTGTCCAGACAGACTTAAACATCTTCACAGAAGGATAAAGTGTCTAACTTTACCTCAGACATTCCAGACAATAGAGCTGAGAATATTATTGCTATTACACTGAAGCAAAAGTGTTTGCCAAATTGGTTGTTAGCAATTTCAATGACAAACAAATTGATTCAGACAATTGGTGCAGTTCACCCTAAGCAAGAACAAAAAAAATGGCTGTTCAACTTCATTTTTGTTCAATTGAACCTTTATTAAAATGCACCATGCTCTAGAGATGATTTGATGGTGGCTATGGATGAGTAGGGAATTTGAAATGTAGTTGGGCCATTTTCATGAAAATGTACAAGTAACAGTACAGACAAATCTAAAATTCAATTTGTGCAGTTCGTCACCAAAATGGAATTATTCAAGACCTTGTGGGCCACAAAGACTGTTTTCCTAACAGCCAAGCTAGAGTCACTGTACTTAACCCCCGAAAATGGCTAGATTTTTTTTTTCCATTCTAGTCCATGTTATTTTCAGGTGGTAACAGAAAAGACAAATTTGTAATGGTAAAGACATTGAATTCAAGACCAATTTCTTTTAACTAACCAGTTAGTTTTAGTTTCTTATTGAAAGCCAAGCTGCATTTTGCTAAACATTCTTTTGCTGTTTTTCAAGTTCCAAGAAAATTTATAATCGGAATGTCACTACAGTTTCTAAATAACTGTGCTAGTTGACCAAGAAATTTTTTGTCTTTACTGTTATATTTCTGTCTTTACCGTTATCGCATTTTATAACGGTAAAGACAAGTTTGAGTAACGGTAAAGACAGATTATGTCAGCATGAGGCCGGCTGAACTGGATTAGTGTGTCTTTCATGGTGAATTTTTCATGATATACACTTTCAGATTTCGTGTGCTTTGTTTGGTAACAATCATAAATAACTTAACTGATATAACTCTGTAATGGTAAAGACAGACAAGAAGTGCGACACACACACTTATTTTTTCAAATTTGTAGAAAACGTGCTCTGTTGCCACAATGCTGGACGAAAAATGGCTGCCCACACCCTGTTACATTTAACAATGACAGTGGTGCCCTCTATATGACATTGCTTGTGCTAAATTTCTCCAAAAAACTTTCCTGTTAACGGTAAAGACAGTTGAATAAATTCAATCTTTTTGTAATATTTTTCACATATCAAGATATGTGAAATGAACAGTACTTTATATTCTCATATGTTTTACATAATGGTATCCAAAGATTCTTTATATTTAATACTGTGTTGTGTAAAAATTATTAACTTATAAACTGCATTTAGAACGGTAACGGTATTAAGGCAAAGTTGAAAATTTAACCTTTTAAAGCAGTTATCTTTGCCAAAATAGACATTTTACAATAGAGAAAAACTATAAAATGTTTAATCATCTGGCATTTCCAGTTTATCTCTGGCTGTAAAATGTAAAATGAACAAAATGTAAAAAAGATTGTCTTTACCGTTATTTGTACATTTTCATGAAAATGACCCAGTTACTGTCCGCATGTGGAGCGTCTGTTGTTGTAGTCTGGAAAAATAACTGTGCCCCTCAAACGTGGCGATTAGTCCCTCTGTAAGATTGTACCCTTGGTTCATAAAAAATTTGCACTACTATGAATAAACATGTAGTCTAAGTCAAGTATTGCATCAACAACAACAACAACAAATTTTAATATTGCCGATAAATCTCCTTCAGGATATATGATTTGTCTTCTCATCTGGAACGGGTAATAACCCCAAACTAGATATAATGCCTCATTCGGCAGGTGTACTCCACTGATGAAGTCTAATCATCATGCAAAAACTTCTCTTTGTAGTGCAGCCGATAGGTGAAAGATACAAAAGTACTGTGCATTTCATGATAAAAGCATGAAACTTGGCATGTTACTACACTAAGACTATACGAAAAAAATTAGATATAGGGCCATCACAGATTTGTCCTATGTAGATCATGGCGTCCATTTTCCAAAATGGTGGCCATGATGTGCAGCTTCGACATATTTCATGGACAAAAACTCACGATTAGAAACGTTTTTGAATGAACTGTTCCGTTTAATCACAAACATGACAAACCATGCCTTTAATAGTTCATTGAAATATTCTATCGGCAAAGAATTGTGGGTAAATCCAAAATGGTGGATCTGTAATGTAACGTTTTCTTTTATGCAATCCGCTTATCCCATTGAAACTTTACCCATGAAATCACCCAGCAAAAATTCAAAACAACACAGTTCTCTCCCCTGGCAGTCACACGCATTCTCACACCAATACTTCCCTCTTGTTCCACCGAGCTACACGATCAAGTGGTGTATCTCAGAGGGGAAGGCGGGTGGGCATCATTGGAAGTGAGGTAAGTTTTAGCTTAATAACAAGAAATTTACTTGTAAAATTTTCTAGTTATTTGCGCTGAAAACTTACCTCACTTCGACTCTATGGATAGAATGCCACAAAAAGGAGGGTGCACAAACTGATACATACCATGGAAAGCGATAAAAGTGAACAGTGTGACTAGTCACTGTCAGACTAGAAATCAAAGATCTTCCTCACTGAGGATTCAAGAGATCATACGACAGTAGTAACATCTATCTTTACGCCCGTGGTTTATAGGAAACCACTGTCGCTACTCTGACTTCAAGGTCGAGTCGCATACATGCCCCCCTTTTTCTGAAAGGGAACGAGAGGAAAATGGACTCACCAGCAAGCAGGTTAAAAACTGTACGTCCGATCTTTATCTTGCTATCTTGCTGGCCTCGGTCCTATAGAAACCCTCTGAGCTGTTACTGGGGGAGGGGGGGGGGGGCGGGCGATGGAGTAGAGGTCGTCACATACTAACGTCGTGTCAAGGAGGTAGAATGAGGCAAACGTCGCATTTGACCTCCATACTATCTGTCACTGTTCTATTAGTCCACAAAGGCCATGATGCCGCTAGTGTTCTAATCTCGTGATCAGAAACGTTTTCAAGCGCGGCTTGCCTATCCGTATCCGTGGAGTACGCTAGTCGAATCGTATGTTTTAGTCAACTTGAGATAGTATATTTGCTTATTTCTTGTTTGGCATTCAGACCAAAGGGATCAACAAGCACCTCCTACCCGCGCTACTATATTCAGTACGATTCAGATAAGATGCAAGTGCACGAAACGGACACATCAGCATGTCTGATTCAAGACCGGACGAAAGGAAATCAGATAAGGCTGGAATTGTGAACTCTCGAGATATGGTATGGTAGACCGCTTGATTCTTAGCCACGAACTCAGGGACTGTTGAGAGAATGACTTTACTCCAGTTCCTGGAGCGTCTGACGTTCCTCCTATCGAGCGCATGCAGCTCTGACACGCGAGCTGCCGAGGCGAGAGCCAACAAAAACAAGGTTTTGTAGGATAACATCTTGAGATCAGTTGACTCTATTGGCTCGAAGGGTGCCTACTTTAATCGATGAAGTACCAGCGCTAAGTCCCACTTCGGCAACTTCGGAGTGACTGACTGATCCGAAAACTTGAACGATTTGATAAGCGCAGTCAAATTCGGATCAGTCGAAGGATTAATCCCAGTACCCAGATGAATAGGCTGAGCGATGGCTGCTCTGTAACCTTCTACCGTAGCGGGTACCAGGCGCTGAACAGGTACAATATAAACTCTGCTACTTGAGAAATAGTGGCTCTGGATGGATTGATATACCTCTCTCCACACTAAACATCAAAGACTGCCCACTTTGATTGGTATAGAGCGAAAGAGGACGGTCAAATCGATTGTACCATTCGGCGCCCAACTTCCGCAGAAAATCCCGTCTGACCAAAATGTTCTTTGAGTACTTGCACACGTGGTAGTGGAACAGCTCTGGCTGGCTGTGGAATATTGACGTCCCTGGTTGGCATAGTATGTTGCGCTATACCGGAAGTCGTCTCGGTACATCTACTAGAAGACCCAGTAAGTCCGGGAACCACAGCCTTGCTTGCCACCACTGAACAATTAGGTATACGACACAGATGTTTTGGTAGATCTTCCGGAGTACCTTCGCTAGGATAGCTGGAGGCGGGAACGCATATGCTACCATGCCTGACCAGTCCTGCGATAGGGTGTCCACTGTGTATGCCAACAGATCCGGGACCGAAGACATGAACAGGAGCAATAGATTGTTGCGCCGTGTGGTGAACAGATCCATGTGTGGAATCTCCCAGAAATGAGCTATCTGTTTTAGTATGGCTGGGTGAAGGTGCCACTCCGTGGGAATTATCTGATTCCGTCGTGAAAGCGAGTTTGCTAAGATATCCCGGAATGTTCCTGGCCAACACTGATATGTCGTTGTCCCAACACAGACTAAAAAAGATTTCCGCTTGGCTTTGTAATTGCGAAGATCTCGCCCCCCTCTCCCCCCTCTCTGCTTGTTCATGTAGGACACGACTGATGTGTTGTCCCTAGCAAACAGCAGGTTCTTGTCGGTCAATACGCTTACCTACGTGCGGATGACATGTGTCACTGCCATAAACTCCAACACGTTTATATGGTACGATCGGTCTTCGATTGTCCATAACCCAGATATCGACTTGGACTCCAGGTGGGCTCCCCATCCTTCTATGGATGTGTCCGTGTGATGTGACGGATGAAACGGAAGTAGGGACACACCCGGCATTATCTTATGTGGATCCAGCCACCATTGGAGGCATTGTTTCACAAGAGGCGTGACAGGTAACCACGGGTTCAACTGCCTTTCGACCCAATGATGATTGAGATATATCATCAAGGGACGAAGCTGCAGTCGCCCTCTTGGTGTTAGGTCCTGTGTTGACGTCAAGAGGCCGACTATCGCAGCAAGGTATAAAGCCCTGGATTGAGATAACTTGAGGAACCGTGGTATCTTCGTCGTTATCTTTTGCCAACGATCTTCCGGGTGATTGGCAAGAGCTAAAGCGTATCGTAGTCCACCCCCAGAAAATTGCGCCTTTGCGACGGAGTCAGTTCTGACTTCTCTTCGTGTGGGATGTATCACAGAGATGTCAGTATCTTTTTTTTAAGACAAACTGCGTGTCCTGGATTAACTGCTCTTTGCAGGCATTCCTTAGCAGTGAGTCGTCGATATAAAAGCGGTACTTTATACCTAGACTGCGTAGGAATAGTGCCACTGGTGTAAACACTCGATTAAACACCCAAGGGGGAGTAGAAAGTCCGAACGGAGGTACTTGAAGTTGGAAGCGTCGTTTGCCGACCATGAATCTTAAGTACTTCCTGTCTTCTATCTTAAATACTTCCTGTCCTCTGGATCCTTAAATCCAGAGAAGTCAGTCATGATGTCTTGCCGGCATCATTGAAAACTGTTGACCGCTTCTATCTTGCAGGAAATAAGCCTATGTTTATGTATACATGATTGTCTTTTTGAATTTGGTGCTAATACTGTTATATGGAATATGAAATAGTTCTTTGGATTATGGATGCGGATATTCTCTAATGGACGACGGCTGAATTATGAATGACGGACCAGACGCTTGTAATTCTCCTTGCTTGAGTACCGACCGGATGGACCGGAAGGACTCCATGCGGAAGTGTGACAGTGGAGTGCGATATTCCTTGTTGAGGCGCTTAAGGTTGATAACCATGCGCATCTCGGACGTGTCTTTCTTGGGGACCAGAAAGATCGGCGAATAGAATCCGGGTGTTTTGTTCCAAACCGGAAGTTCCATAACAGACGCCTTCTCTATCAGTTTGTCCACAGAACCGCTCGTAAAGGAATACGAGACGGGACGTTTCATGCTTTCATCATCAAGTGCACAATGCTTTCACCGTTGCCAATGAATAATGGAGGCGGCCATTTTGCAAAATGGCCGCCATGACCTATATAGGCCAAATTTGTGATGGCCCTATATCAAGATTTAATTGTATAGATATGATCTACCTTTGTGTCAAGTTTCATGCTTTTATCATCAAGTGCACAATGCTTTCATCGTTGCCAATGAATAATGAAGGCGGCCATTTTGCAAAATGGCCGCCATGACCTATATATGCCAAATTTGAGAAGGCCCTATATACAGATTTAATTGTGTAGATATGATCTACCTTGTGTGCCAAGTTTCATGCTTTTATCATCAAGTTTACAATGCTTTCACCGTTGCCAATGAATAATGGAGGCGACCATTTTGCAAAATGGCCGCCATGATCTATATATGCCAAATTTGAGATGGCCCTATATCCAGATTTAATTGTATAGATAGGATGTACCTTTGTGCCAAGTTTCATGCTTTTATCATCAAGTGCACAATACTTTCACCTATCGGCTGCACTATTGGTACATTTCACCTTTCCATCCAAGTCACATTAATTGCGGATGGGTCAAGAATATGCTGTCAAACTTTGTGTCTAATAAACTCAGCACACAAATTCTTGAGGGATCACATAGTAAAAGGGCGAGCAATAGATACTGATAACAAGACCACAAACACCATGTGACACAGCCAGAGAACCCTGGTTCATGTACCATGTTTGTCTGGCACAGGAGGTAGATTAAAGTGCCAAACAAATTAGGCTCTCTGACGATCCATTGTGATCACCAGTGTCTGTAGAGCCTAATTTTCAAAATTCGAAATTCAATTTTTTTTCTCGCCTTACGAAGTAAAGGGAGATATTGTG
The DNA here is from genome assembly GCA_036873755.1 of Hanleya hanleyi. Taxonomy (NCBI): domain Eukaryota; kingdom Metazoa; phylum Mollusca; class Polyplacophora; order Lepidopleurida; family Hanleyidae; genus Hanleya; species Hanleya hanleyi. Next base: position 7,680 of record JAVTVY010003832.1, on the reverse strand, counting down.
AGAGGGGGAAAGAGGATGTCGTCGTCGGTGTCGGTGTCCCCTGCCTGGAAATGAATGGGTTTTTGGTTTAGCAAGTTAAAAAAAAATCTAGAAAAATTAGAAAAAATATAAAAAAAATATGAAAAATATGGGACATTATTGTCTGTAATCCAATTTGGGACTGGCCTATTCAGCAGTAATCTCCAACAGGACTGACCTATCCAGCAGTAATCCCAATGGCACTGGCCTATCCAGCAGTAATGCCACACGGGACTGACATATCCAGCAGTAATCCCAGAGTGGACTGGCCTATCCTGAAGTAATCCAACATGGGACTGGCCTATCCAGCACTAATTCCACACAGGACTGGCTTATGCAGCAGTAATCTCTCATGGGACTGACCTATCCAGATGTAATATGACACTGGATTGCAATTTGCAGCAGTAATCCCACACAGGTTTAGCCTATCCAGCAGCAATCCCACACGGGACTGGCCTCCTCAGCCATAATCCCACACAGGATTGCCGTATGCAGCAGTAAACCCACACGGGACTGCCTATGCAGCAGTAATCCCACACGGGACTGTCCTATCCAGCATTAATCCCATACGAGACTCATCTATCCAGCAGTAATCCCAGACAGGACTGGCCTATCCAGCAGTAATTCCACTTGGGACTGGACTATCCAGCAGTAATCCCACTTGGGACTGGACTATCCAGCAGTAAACCCACAGGTGACTATCCATCAGTAATAACATGGGACTGGTCCACCCAGTGGTAATCCTACACAGGACTGGCCTATCCAGCAGTAATCTCACATGGGACTGAACTATGTACCAGTAATCCGACAGCACTGACCTATCCATCCTACATGGGATTAACTTTTGCCAGTAATCCCACATGGGACTGATGTTATTGTCTGTACCAGATAATCTATTCCAGACATTATTGTCTGTACCACATCACCTATTCCAGACCTTATTGTTTGCTCTACATGTATGCTTTCAATACTGCTGCACCTTTGGCGGATGACCCCGCAAGGCGAGATGTTGGGGTTCTCAGAACGCTTGTTCTCCAAATTATGGCAAATGAAGAGTTTTCTGTTTAGGTAAATTGTACATATACATGTCCATGGTAAGTTTGCTCCAGTTGTCAGCTGTCATTGGATGATTATGAAACTTGGTACACATGTTTCTTATGATAAGAGGATGTACCTGTGCTATTTTTGAGAAGAAATATTAATTTTTCTCAAAATTATGGCAAATGAAGAGTTTTCTGTTTAGGTAAATTGTACATACAGGCCTCTACATGTATACATATACATCTACATGGTAACTTTGCTCCAGTTGTCAGCTGTCATTGGATGATTATGAAACTTGGTACACATGTTTCTTATGATTAGAGGATGTACCTGTGCTATTTTTGACAAGAAATATTAATTTTTCTCCAAATTATGGCAAATGAAGAGTTTTCTGTTTAGGTAAATTGTACATGTAGGCCTCTACATGTATACATATACATGTACATGATAAGTTTGCTGCAGTTGTCAGCTCTCATTGGATGATTACGAAACTTGGTACAAATGTTTCTTATGATTGGAGGATTTACTTGTGCTATTTTTGAGATGAAATATTAATTTTTCTCCAAATTATGGCAACTGATTGAGTTTTGCGTTTAGCTGAAGTGCACATGTACATCTGTACACCACAGTTTGCTGCAGTTGTCAGCTGTCATTGAATGATTATGAAACTTGGTACACATGTTTCTTATGATTAGAAGATGTACACTACCCGTGCTATTTAGGAGATGAAATATTAATTTTTGTTCAAATTTTGAGGGTTTTGCCTAAGTAATCTGCCAATAATAATGTACATGTATATAGATGTACACCTGTACATGGAAAGTTTTCTGAAGCTGTCCGCTTTCATTGGATGAGTTTGACACTTGCTACCCAAGTTCAATGTGATTCAAAGATGTGCATGTGCTATTTAAGAAATATGACATTAAATATGAAATTTTTTCCTAATTATTGCAGTTTAGACTTTGTATCTTTCCATTGATAAGGTTTTTGTTGGGCAAAAATTTACAGGTAGATCTGTACATGGAAAGTTTGTTGAACCTTTCGTGGGATGATTATAAAACTTGGTGGACATGTTTCATGTTTTCCTAGGTCACAGCTCTCCCGCAGTAATCCCACACGGGACTGACCTATCCAGCAGTAATCCCAAATGGCATTAGCCTATCCAGCAGTATTGCCATACGGGACTGACCTATCCAGCTGTAATCCCAAACGGAAATCAACTATCCAGCAGTAATCCCAGACCGAACTGGTCTATCCAGCAGTAATCCAATTTGGGACTGGCCTATTCAGCAGTAATCTCACACAGGACTGACCTATCCAGCAATAATCCCAATGGCACTGGCCTATCCAGCAGTAATGCCACACGGGACTGACATATCCAGCAGTAATCCCAGACTGGACTGGCCTATCCTGAAGTAATCCAACATGGGACTGGCCTATCCAGCAGTAATTCCACACAGGACTGGCTTATGCAGCAGTAATCTCTCATGGGACTGACCTATCCAGATGTAATATGACACTGGATTGCAATTTGCAGCAGTAATCCCACACAGGTTTAGCCTATCCAGCAGTAATCCCACACGGGACTGGCCTCCTCAGCCATAATCCCACACAGGATTGCCGTATGCAGCAGTAATCCCACACGGGACTGCCTATGCAGCAGTAATCCCACACGGGACTGTCCTATCCAGCATTAATCCCATACGAGACTCATCTATCCAGCAGTAATCCCAGACAGGACTGGCCTATCCAGCAGTAATCCCACTTGGGACTGGACTATCCAGCAGTAATCCCACTTGGGACTGGACTATCCAGCAGTAATACCACAGGTGACTATCCAGCAGTAATAACATGGGACTGGTCCACCCAGTGGTAATCCTACACAGGACTGGCCCATCCAGCAGTAATCTCACATGGGACTGAACTATGTACCAGTAATCCGACAGCACTGACCTATCCATCCTACATGGGATTAACTTTTGCCAGTAATCCTTCATGGGACTGATGTTATTGTCTGTACCAGATAATCTATTCCAGACATTATTGTCTGTACCACATCACCTATTCCAGACCTTATTGTTTGCTCTACATGTATGCTTTCAATACTGCTGCACCTTTGGCGGATGACCCCGCAAGGCGAGATGTTGGGGTTCTCAGAACGCTTGTTGTAGTTTTGGTTATGCTAGGGTTAGGGTTAGGGTTTTGCTAGGGTATGTTTGTTTGGGTCATTGTCGTCTTGTGACCAATAAGGTTAGGTGCGACGTTAAACTTCAAACAACCAACCAACTATTGAAATCGACTTACATTGACAGTGATCCTACATGGATTCCTGCGTTCTTCATTCACAAATGAACAAGAAGTGACAATCGCTTTCCATGCATGAACCCTTTTATGATCCCCTTCAAAAAAGTTTGTAATGTCTGACACCGGTATGTGGAGTAATGTTGTAGACTGGAAACTTTTTCAAGTCCGACACTGGCCTACTACCAACCAACATATGTGACATAGATGTCATTTATTGGCCAACAGCTATTTTTAGTATGAATATGCCAAACAAACTCAAATCTTCAGGGTTTCCGCGAAGTCAACATTTTGAAAACTGAAACTCAATTTTTTTCTATGTTGAGTTAAAAAATGACTACCACTTTACATACTTCAATTGAGTTTTAGATTATTTTGACCACCACTGTATATTTGATGCAAAAAAAATGAATAAATTGATACATGTCATTCTGAGGGGCATTGTATTCTAGAAAGAAGTGGAACAATCCCATCAATAATTTAATTAACTAAATTAAAAAACAAACAATCTTTCTTATTCACTTATTATGTGTGTGTGTGGAAGGGAGATTCAGAGGGTAATATTATCCTTGGGGGAAGACACCAGAAATATTGTGATAATATGGGAGATAATTCATAGGTCAATTTTTCTGAGGAGCAACAGGAGCTTGATAATGTGATGTCTAGCAATGTAATATCACTTGTCTTTATTGCACCATGTAAGCATCCTGACTGTCTTGTGCTGTCCTCAGTGTTTTATAGGGTGGATGGAGGGTGTCTGGTTATATGCTGCTTCAAAGATTTCTTCTTTGAAGTAGCAGGAACACAGCTGAGCTGGGTGGTGTTTAGTTGGTTCGTCGTGATCTAGCTGAAATATTGTTGCGAGTGACGTTAAATTCTATTCACTCACTCACTAATTCCTGGGTCAACTGGCATATATTTATTATTATATAGAACATGTCCAGAAATATTTGTTTGTGTATGTTGGGGGGGGGGGTTACTTTTGGAAAAACCCAATCGCGATAACCAAACCAAAGGCAGTGGTTTCATTATGACTTCCAATAACAACACATGACGTGAGGCAGATAGCATATGCAAAAACAAAGCTCCTACTGAGTACCAAGCAAAGAAGTTGAATAATTCTCAGCTTATTACAGCAAGAAATTTAAATAAAATTAGTAGAAATATAATTGCCTGTCCTCATGCATTGAATGTTTCTCGCACTGCTGTAAACAAATTTCTATGCGAAGACAGCTGTCGGGAACCCGCCACACAAGGTCTGATTTTGTTGAATGCGATAGACATGTGCTGCAATCAGCAGACTTGGAGAGAAAAAATATCTCGTCCTCCGCTTGATACATTTGCATTGGATGACAGTTGAGAAACGATGTCTAAAGTTCAATCTTGAAACCAGACCTATCCGGTCCTGTCTGCCCTACTAGGCTTTGGGACCGGGCTCAGCCGTAGAATCGATCATTGGCTAGCACACAAAACCCATCATTGGCTAGCACACAAAACCCTATAATTCAGAACATAATGAGGGAGTCTCAGTGGAGATCATACCGATGTCCCGACGTCATGGATGTTACGAGCGCGTCTGTGAGATGACGTACTCAGTATGCATTATTGCAAAATATTTTCTATTATGACATCATGACATTATGATGCTTGGCATGCAAATGACTCATGACTGACATTTCATAAGGAATTGGATATGTTCCAATGGAACTGGAAGAGGACATGTGAATGAATTTTTGATTGTATTATGGGACCCACTTTCAGTGAGCGTAGTCCCAGGGGTTCGTTGGAGCGGCCATTTTCCAGCGGAAAGTGACCCCTGGTGGCGAGGTTGGTCTGAAGCTTAGAAAGCCACAAGTACGGAAACAAACGAAGTGGTAGAGATAACCTGGTACATACTCCAACCCAGGACATATGTAATATTGTGAGATGGGAGAGTGCCAATCGAGGGTAGATACTTCATGTAGAAGCTATTGTCTGAGTCTTTGTGCTGCTGAAAGGGCTCAAATCTAGACACATTGTTGTCCACAGACTTGGCTATTGTGGGCATTGTCTCAGGATACTTACATGGAGTATGAATCCAATCAAGATACAACAACGGCTCACGCGGTCAGAATTTCTTTCGTTTCTGTGTTCAATTTTCTGAATTTTCAGTTTATATAAAAATGTAAAATAGATTAAATTGAGTATCCTGTCTCATTAACAGCACCGCTGAATTGAGTTTTTTTTCGTTGAATTGAGTAATTTGTGTCTCAAATCTTAACCTGCTATCAATGTAATGCCATATTCCTCCATTTTGGAGATCTCCTGCAAAGAAATTATCTCCCCTGATCGTCTCGTCGATCGTCCGCTAGGTGGCGTGCTCTCCGCGCATGCCCTTCCTCTTTTTCCTTTGCAGTCTTGGCAGCAAGACGTGTTTTGAAAGAGAGCTCCTGTTAGTAACTTTTGGTTGTTATAGACGCACCCTAGGGTTATTTTTTTTGTCTCCCGTAAGTCAGTATGGCTAACGTAGTCACCCAAACTATCAAGAATAGTAAGAGATGTGAATCATGTCGTCAGTTTTGGCCCGTAAAGGACTCGCATTCATTCTGTTTTAAATGCAGGGCACAGATCTGCTACAGGCAGGTTACATGTGCTGAGTGTGCAGACTGGGACGACGTGACCTGGATTAGCTATGCTGCAGTTCGACGCAGTCAACTCCTGAAGGCGGCCGGGGACCAGAGAAAGGGTCCAGCCGAGAAACAAGAGGCTAATCAGGCCCTCTTCAATGACTTGGCGCTGAACGAAGATTCACCTCTATCGACTGCAAGCCCGTATATACAGCCGAGCGGTACAGTCCTGCAGCCGATAGAATCCTCACAAGACAAAGTACAGACAATTCAGGCTCAAGTCACGGCCCCACGGTCTACTTCAAGTCTTCTAGCCGGGACCCGGTGAAGAGCCGGGATCCGTCCAAGAGCCGTACCCCGGAGGCACAGACTGGCACGGCGGATAAAGATACAGTCCGGAAGCCAAGGCCACGGACTCGATCGCCAGAGCGGGACCTCGGCACCAGCACAGCACGGCCCTACACAGCTCGCCGAGACCACAGCTCCGAGACGTCACGGCCGTATACGGAACACCGAGAGTCCGATAAGCCACGGTCCTACAGGGAGCACCGGGATTCCGAGAAGTCACGGCCCCATACAGAGCGCCGGGACTCCAACACCAAAGCACCTCGGGACGGGGCTACAGTCCGGAGCCGTACCCCGGAGCGGGAGACGACACGGACCTATCCAGTACGCCGTGAAACTACATCTGAGAAGTCATGGACTCATGGAGAACGGACTTATCCAGAACCCTGGGAGTCCACGTCTAGGAAGGCACGGACCCATGAAGAACGGACTCATCCAGAGCGCCGTGAGTCGGCTTCTGATACAACTCGGACCCGTACAACGGAACCGCAACCCGATACAACGGTAGGCAGATCTCGTAGACGGAGCCGTACACCGCTGCAATCTCGGGATTCTTATCCTGAACACCGACATCGGGAGAGAGACCATCCTAAACGTTAGAGTACTTCACCTAGTCCAGACTACCGGAGTTATTACGGTAGAGACCGTATTCCTGAGCGACCTTACACCCGACGATATAGAAATCCGGATCCAAAGATCAGCCTTCTACTTCTGGAGTACCTTCTAAGTCAAGCCTGGTCAAGAAACACAGTCATCTTCCGGCAACACAGCTTCCTACCGTTGCAGTGGTTCCTTCGCCGGAGGTCCGTGATGTGACACGACCCCATTCTTCTAGCGACGCAGAGTCAGGTTCGGGCAACGAGGATCACTCACGACGTTCTACTTCCTTGGCATCCTCGTCTCACACGGATTCACCTTCCCGCCGGCAAGCGGAGGTAGAGGACAAGGACAAGGACGTACTACCATTCAAGGCCAGGATAGCGGCAGTGTACACGCTAGTTCCGGAGATGCCCAGACCTGTGGACGGCGAGGATAAGCAGTCTGTTGATCCCCCCGGAAACGGAGAAGACTTACAGCGGCATCTCTCTACGGTCTAAACAAGCCTTCTGAAGAGGAAGTTGCGGCAACGTGCGCACCATCACCGGCGTCAACCAAATTATACGACGCACTGGATCGACAGTTGAAGACTTCGTCGTCTCTCCAGAAACCCGGTCCTTACAAAACTTACGCTCTTCATGGAGACAACTTACCATTCAAGCCTCCGAAGTCCGACCCGGATCTTGACAGACTGTTGAATTTTACCAGGACGCCAGCAGTTGTACTTCAACAGAAGCAGGCCTGTGCGGTGGAGGACATGATGCTGACACAA